>VUJU01002314.1:2007-38952 GCA_009835225.1 Aphis craccivora
TTTGAAAATTTAACTGTAGATAGATAACACTGACATAAATATTTGGTGAAAATTTCAAGAATTTACAGTGATTAGTTTTTGAATTACAACCATATAAAAAAATCGATATGGTCGAAAACTTGTTTTACGTAAAAATTCCCGTTTTTCCGTCATTTTTTTTTTGTTTTTCTCGATTTTTTTGAAAACTGTTGGAAAATGTTAACTTTTGACCTCTATAATGCACCAAGAATATTCACTTTTACATTGGAAACCACCCCCAAAGTTTGAAATTGGAGCATTATTTCGACTAGTTATGCTGTACACAGACACAAAAAAAAAAAAACACACATCATTGTAAAATCAATACATTCTTCACTTCGTTCAGAATCTAAAAAATTACAGGAAAATGTATTAATTTTTGAGTGATGTATATTAAATTTGGTAATTTGGTAGGGTTAAAAGTACTTATACTCGTATATTATTATTATTGCTGCATATTGTTCTTCTTCTATTTAAAAATCTGAAACTTAAGCTGGTTTGATTGAACTTAAAAAGTCTGTTATAAAATAAAGAGGATCAATCATCAATACATGCAAAATAAAATTATTTATATGAATTGATGTTTATTTATTATTGAAACGCAGGATATTCTAACTATTGAAACATTGAAAACATATTTAATCGTTACTAAATTATATTGTCCCAAAATCCAATAACATATTTAAAAGTATTTTAAAGTTTTTTAAAGGTATTTCCAATATAAGATCACCATTATATAACATGACCCCTAGATCGCCATAACAATTAATTAATATATTTATATATTATAGCATCAATTTTTTTCAAACTGTCTCTGGGATCTCTAGAACTAGTATGTGAGACCAAGTTGAATACAATGTTATGAGTGAGAGAGAAAGAGAGTGTTAAAGGTATAATCTTAATAAAATTACTTTTAAGCTAAATAAATAAATTACAAACCATCTAATTATTATCACTAGCATGATTAAAGATTATCTTTAATCGTGGTCACTAGTTACTTAAATTTGTTATTTTAAATTATATTACATGGTGATGATCAATTATAGAATGCAGTTATAAATGAAAAAATATTTTTGTACAAGTAAATATTTAAATGCAGATTCTGGTATCAAGGCATTCCCTTTCAAATATTTATCTGTCTTACCCTTATATTATCTGACTTGTTCTAATGAAAATCTCTATACTCTGTTCACTGTTGCCGAGAGACTGGACAGGTTCGTTTCACTGGACATTCCATTAAAAATCTCTCTAAAACAGGTGATATGTAGATGAGCCGTAGCTATCATGTGTTGTAGTAAGGATAAATAATGGGTTTTTATTTATTGCACAGGTCGGGTACTCGTACTCCAGTCTCTTGGCTAACAATGTCAGGGTATAGTTCTGTGTTCTGCCTATGATAATGGTTACCTAATGACAATGTGAAATTCACATTCTCACGACTTAGAAAATATCATCTTTTTAATCTGAGTGTGTATTGTACGACAAATACTGTCTTAAAATTATTATTATTATTTAATTTTATTCATACTTCACCCCTGTCTATAAGTGAGACATTTAAGTATTTAACGTTTAACATTCATTGTAGATAAGACACTAGATTTGACACTGACAATATAATATTATGATATAAGAAAATTGACTCAAAAGTTTTTTTATTTATAAAGTATGTCAATATAAGTAATATAACAAAATAACTTATACGATTTAATAATAATTTATAATACAAAATATATACACTAAAAATTTAATTATCAGAATAATTTAATTGTTGATGATATATTATGCAATATGCATACTGCATAGTGTATACCTACATGATTATTGAAAAAAAAAACAATTCAAAATTTGTATTTTAGAATTATTACGATCAAAATAATTTATTCATTTACTTTGTACTGTAAATTGTTACAAACTTCTTTAGGTACTTATAAGTTATAACTATTTATGTAACCGCACTCTGCAGTGGTGTAAATTAATCTGTGCAAGTGTTACGTCTGTCGATATCGAAATATAAAAACAAGTAATTTTGTAATGTGAACATTACGAATTACAGCATGCATGTATTTAATCACAATAATATGAAAAACTATTTATGCTAATTTTAAAACTTTAAGTACAAACCACTTCCTCACCTCGTAAATGAATAAATAGACTTATTATTAATTATTATATACTTATGTTACATGTTATAAAATATACAACACCGTAGTACAATAGTATATTTAATATTATATTATAACCTATTTAGTGTCAACAAAATGTATTTTTGAGTTTTCTACTTCATAATTTAATGTAGATATATCTATCTACTTATGCATAATACTCTACTTTTTAAAATTTTTTTTTTCAATATGTAATACATTTTAAATTTTATAAAAATATGTAATAACCATTAAGTATGCAGAAATATGCAAAAATAAAAAATCACCGTAACTTACAAACTATCATAATTTTTAAAGATGACTGACAAAAATCAAAAAAATATGAAGTATAAGACTATTTTACCGGACGAACTTATTTCTTCAATTTTTTTTTTTTTTTTTGAAAATGGGTGTTTTAATGAATTAAGAACGATGGTGCTAAAATAAATTGGCGGAAATGATTAGTTTTTAAGTTATGACGACTTATATCTTATTACTGTATATCGTATATATTATGTAATTCCGCAATTGATAATTTCATTTTTTGCATTTTATTTTACTGTTTTTAATGTTTTGAATTATAAAAGTAGTACCCTAAAATGTATTTTAACCCAATGCCTACTTGAGGTGGCGGTACATAGCAAGTCGAGGGATATTTTCGATTTGTGCGGAGCGGAGCGTAGCGACGGCCGACGAGTGCCAAAACACGTGCAGTCACATTTTTTGAATTTGAAAAAATAAGATCGTCGGTAAAATAATTTTTAAAATAAAGTGAAAAAAATTAAATCTTTGTTCGCGGAATTGAATCCCGATCTGGTAGGCTCTAGTAAGTGTTCGTTACCACTAGACTACGACAATGGATTTTCGAATCATGTAATTATTGAGGTATTTACTATTTAACGTATATACAATATACAGTAATAATTGTAAGTCGTCATAACTTAAAAATTAATCATTTCCTCAATTTTTTTTTAGCACCATCGTTCTTAACTCGTTAAAACACCCCTTTTCAAAAAAATAAATTTGAAAAAATAAGGTCTCCCGGTAAAGTAGTCTTGTTTCTTTATAAAACAATTTTTCCAAGTCAATAATGTTCAACAATGATTGAATGAAATTTAAAATATTTTGTTATTTATAATTTAGCTTTTTTTATTTGACCTATTTTTTAATTTTACAGTCAACAGTTTTGATAACATTTTGAAAATATATTTATTTTGGTCACACTGTAGTACTGTACGTATATCATATTTGCCAAACGTTTTAAAACTACCTACGACCTACCTACTTTCTTTTTGTTTAAACACATATCATAGAAACCAGAATTTTATTTTTTATTTTTATCATAATTCGTATTATATATACTATATAGTGATTAAAAGTATTACATTTTTAAGTGTTTTAGAATATTTTATAGACATTTTTATTAAATTATGTCTTACAACAAACGTAGTTGACCAATGTCGGACGTAGTGTTACGGCTGAAATGCCGTTCGGGAACGTTTCCAATGACAATTCCTTTGAATTGTTCAATATCTATTTTAAAAGAGCAAGTGTCTATACTGAGTGAAATACCAGTGGATAGCATCAAACTCTTGTTTGGCTTTCCACCCAAGACCATACAGAAATTAGAAGGTACTATTGAAGATGCTGGTCTAAAGTCAGGTGATACAATCATAGCTGAAGTAGATTCAACTAGTACTAGTGTGCAAGAACTCAAAGTAAAAACAGAGAGTAATACTCTAAAGCATGTCACAGAACAAGAGGTTGGCAATGAAGTGCCGTTAATTTTGCGTAAAGTCGTACCAGCTGATAATTCTTGTTTGTTCACCAGCTTAGGATTTGTGTTAGGAGGTAATATTTGTATTTTATTGTGAATATTTTGTAGTTTAAATGTTATTTGTTATAATACAATGAAACCTCTGAATACCGGACACTCTCGGTCGCCAAAATGTTGTCCTCTACTTGACGGTGTCCACTATTAAGAAGGGAAATAAAATGAGTACATGTGTGGCCGTTTTCAAAATTGTGTCCATTATTTAAAGGTGTCTGTTAAAGGACGTTTCACTGTATACATAATAATAGGTACCTATCTATTTAATTGCTTTATATTTATAAGTTGTCATCATTATTAAGTATTTTCCCGTTCAATAATATTTGTTAGATGAATAGATTGGTAATGAAAATAATTTTAAAACTATTAATTTTTAATTATGTTTGTTACTGATAAAAGATAAAAACAAAATTAATATTTTTTGTACTTAACATTTAAACAGTAATTTTACTATAGTGAGTCATTTTTATATTTGATTAATTAATTAGTAAAATGTTGTTCTATTTTATCAATAGAGAAAAAAGTCATTAAGTTGTAGATATATTTAAGTATGGTGTAATGATGATAATATATTAAACATAACTAATACCAAGTATTTTTGGTTATGTTTTTAGGTAAAATTGATTTGAGTAGTGGTAACTACATGCGTGAAATAATAGCCAATGCAGTAAAAGATAATCAAATAGAATTTAGTGAAGCTGTACTTGGTAAACCAAATGAAGACTATTGTGAATGGATACGGAATCCTAATTCATGGGGTGGTGCTATTGAGGTGTCCATACTGTCAAACTTCTATGGCATGGAAATCGCCGTAATTGATACTCAAAGTGGTTCTATTAGTAAATTTGGTGAAGATAAAGACTATCCTCATCGAGTATTCCTTATTTATGACGGTATACATTATGATCCATTGTATTTGGAATCGCCAGCTAATGTAAGTCATTTTTTTTTTTATAAATATCCTAAAATATTAAATCTTATTGAATTATATTTGTTTGTGATTGCAGCCTGAAGAGATTCAAACATTATTCCCAACAAATGATGATCGTATGTTAGATGCTGCTCAGATGTTAGCTAATGAAGCGAAGTCTAGTAGACAGTATACAGATGTAAATCGATTTACACTTAAGTGCCTTGATTGTGGTTGTATTATGATTGGCCAAACTCAAGCACAGGAACATGCCAAATTAACTGCTCATACTAATTTTAATGAATACTGATATCTTCATAATTTAATAAGCAATACTTAATAGAGTTCAGTTATTTTTGTCTTTAATTAAACTTTAGTTTATATATTTACTATAATTTGGTTTGTTATTATTTTACCTATTATTAAAGTAATTTGATGAATTATCAATCCTATTATGCAAAAAAATGCATTGTATCATGATTATGTAATCATGGTAGAGTAGAATAAATTATTTACTAATTGGCATAACTTTGTCGATTGGAGGAGGAGAAATGTGTGAAGACTTAATTATGCCTATGTGGGTTTACCTAACAAAAAAATGAGAATTATCTAAAGAATTGTCTAAACATATACAGATATAATTTTGTTTATAAAATTAAAATTAATATTAACAATATCAGTACAAAATATTTTTGAAAAATAAAATACTCATCAAAATAGGTAACATCTTCTGAATTAAAAAAAAAAAAAAAAACCATTATTTAAAAATTATAATTAGTTAATATAAAAAGATAAATGTTTTTTTTTGATTTTTTCGAATTAAATATTTTGAATTCTGGACGGAATAAAATAAATCACTATGGCTAACATAAGTTATCAGGTTTCATTTTTTTTTAATACTTTTTTGGTAATTTCTATTAAATGTATATCATTTCCTTTCATAAGTTCGTAAATATCTAGTTCATTGTTTTGACCTAAGTCTTCAAGTGGTTTGTGCGTACAATTAAGTTTCCATTTTGCAGCAAGTTCATCAATTCCATACTCTGGATCTCTTTCATGATATGTTGTCATAAACTTGGCTAACGGATTACGTTCTAATAAAAATGATATAGTTGCAATTAGATCTTCAAACAGATTTGGTTCGTAAAAACAATCTGATCCAATAATCAAATCAAATGGTCCAATATTTAAAGTTTCACGGAAAAAGTAGCCCCACTGTAATCCAAGTACTCTTATCTGTATATAAATAATCAATATTATAAAAAAAATAATTAACACAAATAATACGAAAAATCATTTACTTGTTCGGGATATAAGCCATTCATATAGCAACATTTCTGAACATGTTTAATAGTTCCAGGTATAGTAGGATCATCAGTTAATGTAACAATAGCCCCACATTTAGCAGCTACTATACCAGGTAAAGAAGTTCCAGAACCAACTTCTAATATTTTTTTTCCAGGCAATTCAAGTCTATGTTCCCATATAATCCATGCAAGTACAGGTGATGCAGGCCATACATAATAATGATAATCTCCTTCTAGAGCCTATAATATAAATATAATTTATGTTACCTAGATAATACTTTTTGTTAAACTATTGAAATTAATTGAATTGTTTAGATAAAATAATAGGTTAGTCAGATATTGTTTGTAAAAAATTCAAATATTTAAATACCTGGGGTATGGAGACAAGCAAAGAGTCATATTCATTTACTGGATTTGAGCTAGTAGTTGCTTTCGAACTATTAATTCTTTTAGTACAAAATGTGAAATTTTTAATACTGTATTGAAGACCTTTATCTCCTTCCATCCAATTTTCTGATATGGTTGAATTATATCCAAGAGCAAACAATGGTTCCAACGTAGTTTTAAACTGTTGCGGTGGAGGTTTAATAGGATTAATAGTCCAATCTAAACAATTTGGTGGTACTTGTTCAGCGCGTGGCAGTCTTAGGCTAGAAGTTGATGGGTAAAATGACTGTGTAGGATTTACCGCTAATGGCATGTACGGAGGAATTGATGGAAAACTTTGACTGTTTGGCCAGGGTGATAGCGGTACTGGATAAGTAAGTTGTGCAGTAGATGTGGACGGTTGTCCTGGATCCAGTTGAAAGTGGTAAGGAGGGAACTGGAGTTTTTCATCAGTGTTTGTTTGTGGATGGTTTTCATCTTTAGATGTGGATGGTCCAGGTTGACAAAATGGCGGTAAATCTGAATTCATAGTGACAACAATATATTTGAATTCAAAACATTTTTAAAATTATTAATAACATCATAAAAAAACATTAAAATTATTCATTTTGATAATTGAAATCGTTGAATAAGTAACAACTGTCAAGTAGATATGTTATACAATTTAAAAAACAATGTTCTTAAAAATTTAAATGTCTTTACTCTTTATTAAAGCTTATCAATAATATTGTTATATTCTGTGTTATCAACAAGATAAGCCTATCTATCCGTGTGCCAACAATACTTGTCTACGATAAGTCAGTGGCGCAATAATTTAAAATTACTTCTAGTAGTTAACAAGTTTTAATACCAATGTAGCACTGAATTATTTACTATTGGACTTCATAAAAGTGGATTTAATATTTATTGATATTACTCTAACAAAACTAAACTGATAATATATATATAAAAAAAACTAACCTACACAGGGTAGGTGCAAGAACTACAACACTATTAAGTAAGTAGGTACCTATTTAGAAATTAGGATAAGTATTATAGTCAAAGTGTCAAACAGTCAGTATAGATTATACATACCTATTTACCGAAATGTAGCAAGAATGTAAGATCCATAATTGCTTCTGACTATTTAACATAATGTTTTCATCATTGTAAATTCTTAGCCCCTCCTCCAAGAACTTTTTTACAAAAAAGATGGATAGGTACATTATTTAGGTATGTTTGGATGTTAATTCAAATTAGTTTTTTAAATGTGACAACAAACTTATGTTTCTACATTATAAAACATTTTTCTTGAGTCATAAATGGTTTAATATTTTTTGAACTTTCTTTTATATACGTGGATTATTTTATTAAAATCTATATTACAATTTACCTACATAATATTATTACTACAAATAAATTCATTTAAGTTTCAAAGTTGGTATAATGACAATATAAAAAAACAAATCACCGTAAAATTTATTTTCATGAACTTATAAATAAATATGAGTAATATATTGACGGGAGTTTAATTTTGAGTTGTATTTTGAATTTTAACGTATATCTTATATTTTTATTTTTATTAAAGGAAACTTTGTTAACAATTAGTTTCAACAATTAAAGTTACAAAGATATTACATAAAGATAAAAAAAAAAATTTACAACAGAAATAATATTAAATAAAAAGAAAAAAATCTTATATTTAATAATAATAATAATAATAATGTAAATACATTTTTAAAATTATTTTTAATACATTGTTGTAATATAATAATGTCATATATTTTATATCGTAATTATTTAGTAGGTAATAGTTGTGTAGCTAACAGCTGTTTAGACTATTTACTGTTTAGAGCATAGGCATTAAATATAATGTACAATAAACAGTAATATTATAATGTATCCTATTATAGTACCTACCCATTTTGTGTGTTATTACTATAATTATTGAATGGAAATGTACCTTAAATATCCTAAATTTGTCAAATATTTATGATTTATATCAATATATGGTATTACTTTGCGCATATTCTAAATAAAATGTATATTAATTATGTTAATAATAAATAACATCGGCAAATTTTATTTTGGATTTTACTTAGACGCCCTTGGACTGCACCAATCTCACCAAGCCGAGTTACTGCTCTGAATTTAAATAGGTACTCATATAAATATAAAATAAACAAAATACACTGTGTTTTATCACAATTTTAAGTATCCTTAAGGTTTTGAGATCTAACAATACATGGGTTTAATATTTTTAGGAAAAAAGAGTCCTTGGTAACATGAATATTTGGAATTATATATTATTATTATTATTAGGTATTAGGTATATTAAAGTTATAAATCAAACTCATACAATTTCAAATCCCGGAGGCTGGATTAATAAAAATATATTCTTTATTGAAAGTCCTGGCTAGCGGGTTTCGAATAAATCGTCAGATGTTTAATTTTCAGTTTTTGTTTCTATACCTGCTATACCTGCATAAAGTCATCAACTAGCTGTCACTAACTAACTAACCTAACTAATGTCAAACCTATATTTTATAGAAAGGAGAGATCCAAACATCATATGTCACAGATAGTTGCATCAATTGTATTGCTATGCAGTTTATTCCAATAAATATGTCAGTAGGTACAATATTTATTATTTTGACGTTATAGAAAAAGTAACTATAATGATCCAGTAAATCCATTATTTATTCAAACCATTCAGTTATCGTCATTCATTTGATGTTTTTATTGCAGATCACCTAAGCGTGTCCAAAATCAATGGAGTCAGATTTGAATTATTTCAAGGTCTTTTTTTGTTTTTGTTTTTTAATTATTTGAAGTGAACAATAGAATAAATTAATTCCTGAGTTCTTCCAAATTAATTTTAAAAATATTAGTAGGTATACCTAAATATTTTTGAAAGTTTTTAATTCTACATTAAATATATGTAGGTTATTATAGTAATTAGATTATTAAATAGATACCTATTGAATGAAATTAACAAATACACAAAGAATATAATTAAATTGTGTAAAGAAATGAAATAACTAAACAGTATAATATACACCAGCGGTTCTCAAACTGTGATCCGCGGAGCCCTGGGGCTCCGCGACTCCCTTGGCAGATCTGTATTAATTAAATTCAAATTATTAAATTTTTATTATATTTCTTAGTTACATTTTTAATTTTTATACTTATATTCAATATTATTTAGACCGTACCAATATGTATCATTTTAAACGTTTAAAACTTTAAATTATTTATAAATCCACATATTTTGTATCATAGTCAAAATGATATTATATTAAAGTCAGGGGTTTCGTACATTTGACATATTGTACGATAATTTAGTTTGATTATTTACAATAGTATCTTCGAAGTTCTAATAATTTCTTTAGTCATTATTCGTTATTCATCGGCCGCAAACGCAAATATTGTTATTTCGGTGTTTATTTTGTATTATTACGTGTGTACTATTTTACTATCAATTATTAATAATTTTTGTTTGTGAATAAAAATTTAAATGGTTTGTTGGCTAAATAAGTCAAAATATACAGTGGGGACATCCTCACCAGATACAAATAAAAAAATATGTACCACACCGACTAATAGTGCAAGTTTAAAAAGAGCAAATAGTTCACCTAACAAACAATCTGATTCAGCGACATCTGACACTAGGTGCAGTAAGTAAAAAAAGAAAATATGACTAAAATTATATCTATTTTGGTTTTATACATGAAAGTAGTTATACACAGTGCGTTGTATGTAGTAAAGTTTTTCCTAAAAGTTCAATGGTACCCGCCAAATTGCTTCGTCATCTGGAAACTAACCATAAAGACGTGAAAAATTTTATTGATTATTTTATTAGATTGCGTGACCAACTTTAAAAAAAAAAACACTTTATAGCTGAAGTATTAGGAACGGAAAATGAAAAGGCAACAGAGGTATCGTATATGGTCAGTTATCGTATAGCTCAGACTGGTAAAACTCATACAATCGCCGAAAGTCTCATTAAACTTTGCGTGATCGATATTGTTAGTTGTATGTTAGATGAAAAGACAGCCAAAAAATTAAATACTATCGATGGAAAACATTGGAGAGTTTGATGAAATATATACCGAAATTGAACAAAATTTAAATGAAATACTATTGTCATTAGAAAAATATTTCCCAGAAACACTTCAATATTACCATCAATCAATTCTAAATATTCCTTTAACAAAGGAAAACTGTCAATTTTATGTTGAGAAAAACACACACCCCAAAATTTATTTATTTTTTTAAAAGCTCGGATTTTGTCATTTGCTGTGAAAACTGTAGTCATTTTACCTTGTATTGATAAATTCACTTCATTTAATTTTGTGAAAATATCAGCCAAGTAACTAGGTCGAAATAACCAAATTTGATCAGTAAGTCTGAGCTGTAAATTAAATGGGTGATTGGTGAAAAAGACGTACAATTCATTGCGCAATTCAAGTAAGCGTACAAGTGTTTTTCCTCGAGATAGCCATCTCACTTCGGTACCTATGGTTAAGTAGTGATTTGTGCATACTTTCCATATCTTCACACAAAATTATGAACAGTCTTGTGCTCAATGTTCGAGATTTTACGAAATTTATAATCTTCACTGCCTCATCAAGTATATTTTTAAGAGGTATTGGCATCTTTTTAATAGCGAGTGCTTGACGATGAAGAATTTAATGACTATTAATACGGTTGTTTGTTACTTCTTTAATTCGCGAAACTACGACAGCAGTTTTTCCAACCATTATTGCCTTCACCCCAGCTGTACAAATATCAATACAGTTATCCCAAGTCAATCCTTCTGTTTCGAAAAAAGTGTTCAGTATATTGAAGATTTCATAATCAGTTGTATAAGTGGACAAAGGTTGACATAATAAGAGCTCTTCTTCAAGAGAACTTTGATATTTATACCGAACGAATACAAGCAATACAGCTAATACAGAAACACTAGTAGATTCGTCCATTTGTAAAGAAAAATTATTACACGGTTCAGAATCTAAAATTATTTGCGTAGAAAAAAAATGAAATTAGGTAGCTGATTACATAAAAAGTAATAATATAATTAAAAATTGCTCGATGATAGATGAACTGTAGCACAGAGAATAAAATTTAAATAATTGAACAACTTTTAGTGTGCAAAATATTTAATAGAACAAAATTATTTATAAGACAAAACGCATTGTGTGATCAGGGCCCAGGGGCAGTCGAATTCACCCCACAGCCACTTGTTGTCATTCTTTTTTAAAAAACTAATTTTTCGTATTTTTCACAGAGAAAATAATCTTCCATCATTTTATAAATGCACTATTTACTGCAAAGGAACGTCGCAGTATCTTTTAGAACAATAATAATAAGGAATATCTCCGGATTTCATGTCAAACGACATAAAATATAAATATTGTTTTTTTTTTTTTAAAAAAAAATCACATTATGTACAATACTTGATGAAGGAGTAAGTTTTTATATTCAAAATTTCAAGTATATGATATAATGCGATGATTAATGAATGTACATGCATAAAAACGTAAAAATGTCAAATTTATATTTATTTTTGGGCCCACGGCCACTTGTTGTATTTTTTTTTTTTTTAACTAATTTTTTATTTTGTTTTTTAATTCCCAGGTAGAATAATGTACTATCCATAGGTTCTCTTATTTACTGTGTTATAACTATGCAGTGGAAGTTCAGAAATCATGCCAAGGTTATATTATATGCTCTGTACTCTGTACTATAGTGTCACAGTTAGTTTACAACCGGTGTTTTTGTAGCTGTGCTATAATTTTTATACCATGGGTAATTGTACATTAAGAAAAATAATAATTAAAAAAAAACTTTATAATATGCATAAAAGCTATTTTTTCCATATTTTGAATATTATTTTATAATATAAAATTAATATTACTTAATAAGTAATAAAATAAAATCTTGAAAAAAAAAATCATTTCAATAAAAAGGATGATTTTCATAAAACTATCAGAAATTTAAAAAAAGCGGGAAAGTAGGTACCGCTCTGCTGTACATTAGGTGCCGTGTGGATCACTATTATATATTATAGGAGTGTTAAATTTGAATCTAATGATAGTTATCATTGTATACGAAAAACAATTCTGAACGAAGATGATTTATCAGCCTAAGATATAATTTCCAGTGGTTGGTGAAAAAGGTGGTTTATGTTTTAATGGCCTGAATACACCAAAATTTAAGTTCTTTTATAATTATTTTAATCTAAACTTATGGAAAATCTTTTATTAAATGTTTAACTCTTAGCTACTTAAACAAAAATTTTTATGAAATATACCTACAAAATAATTTGCAAATATTCATAGTTATAACGAATTTTGAACTTCAAATGCTAATAAAAAAAAAATTGCGCCTATGTATTCTTATAATTTTTTAATTACTATAAGAATAACTTATGAGGAACTTTGCATTAAATTTTCAAGTATTTTGGTTGGGCCAAAATAATTTTAAGGAACCTTGTATTAAATGTTCAACATTTTTTGATCATCCAAAATTTTTTTATCGACACTTCATAAAAAAATGCTCATAAAAATCTAAAATTTCAGTGGTCTATAAATAACTCAAAAAAATTCAACATTTTTTAAAAATTTAACTGTGTTTAGATAACACTAACATAAATATTTAGTGAAAATTTCAAGTATTTATAGTGATTATTTTTTGAATTACAATCATATAAAAAAATCGATTTTGTCAAAAACTGGTTTTGCGTAAAAACTCCCGTTTTTCTGTTACTTTTTTTAGGGTTTTTCCTGACGCTTTTGAAAACTATTGGAAATTTTTTACTTTTGACCCCCCTAAGTACCAACTAGATTCACTTTCCTATCAGAAACAGGGCTCACTTTTTAAAATCAAAGCACTTTTAGTGCTCAAAAACGTGGTGATAGACATAAAAAAAACACACATCATTGTAAAATCAATACAATCATCACTTCGTTCAGAATCTAAAAAAGTTCCACAGTCAAAAATATTTTAGAAAATCTTATTAAAAATTTTTGCCTGTATTTAATATATTCCTAATATTTAAAATTATTTGTAAATGATAGTGTAGAGACATAAATCAATGATTTTTTCCTCAATAACTAAAATATTTAAAAAAAAATCAGATATAAAACAAGTATTGATTGCCCCCTTAATGCTGCATTTAATGACAATTTTCCCACTTTCAATAGTTGGTATGTATTTTTTTTGAAAGATGTATTTGTGTACTTACATACTACGTATATATTATGATTTTATTGCATACAATCAATGAACTTACTAATTTATTCTTATTCTTTAGGGATTCTCTATTATAAAAATTTTTTATTAACCATTTTGATAGTTGCATGAATGGAGACCCAACATTTTGAATTGGTATAAGTACCTAATCTACGCCTTTGAAAATCAGAGATTAATATTTTTTTGATAGTTTTGTGTTATTGATACATGTATAAAAAAATTACTAGAATTTTTATATAAGGGTTTGAAGTTCATAATTTATTATTCAAAATAACGAAGATTTGAAAATTATTTTGTATGTAATTAAAAATATATAATAACTAAAACTTAAAACATATTATCATAATTGTTTATATAGCACTTTGAAGTTAAAATGTGTACGATATTAAATATTAAAATCAAGAACAACCAAAATTTTAGTTATTTCTTTGTAATTCAAAAATATTATTCACGGGATCTTTACGTATATTTTTTATATGTTTTACTTATACAATTAGTTTTTAAAAATATATTGATTAATTTAAAATTACTGCCTATAAAAATATATATTTATACCACGAACCTATTCACAGTCCCTCTACAATAAGTCGATATTGACTTAATTTTGAGTTACTCAAAAGTAAATAACAATAATATATTATGATATAAATATGAAAAATTTTCCTATTGTTAATCCAAAAATAAATTAACATTAGGGTTAATGTAATTATTTTGGAAAAAATAAAAATTAACACTGTATTTTTATTTACTATTATAGAAAAACAAATTACTGTATAGTAGCAATATAAATACATACCTAATAAAATATACTTAGTACCTAATATAGACTGACAAACCATCTCCTCCTATACTCTTTTTTTTGTAAGTAATGATTTATCATTGAATTGAATTTTAACATGTCTATTATATAATATAGTAATCTACTTAATGACGAGGTATACTTGACACCTATTGTACAGCAGTGGTTACCTACATTTTACTGCTAATATTAACACCTATAGGTATTAAAATCATCCAACTATTTAAAGGATTAAAGGTGCCTATATTAAGTTATAATTTGTTCATTAAATGCCTAGTCATTAATAGATAGTGCTTAATTGGTTTTTTGATAGTTAATAATGAGGCTTATTCTGCGGCCAGGCTGTCATTTTTTCTGTAAACTTGTTATCATCTTGTAATCATCGAATCGAGGCACAATTACAATAAACAATCTAATGGAGCTGAAATATAAAATATAACCTATGGTGGGTGTGATCTATTAGTTATTGTACCATTAGAACCAGACGTTACATTAGGTGGTGACTGTGATGTTCACTCGAGAAGTTCAAGTTACATATTTTAATAATTTTAACTAGTTTTCTGGGTATAAAAATTACCTTAATGTGGTTAATTAAGTAAAGTTTTTAATCAATACTATCATAATAAGATTACTTGAAGTCTACAAAGTTCACTAACAAGTTATACAATTTCTCTACTGTCAGATAATTAATTTATTGCCCGGTGTTGATTTTCTTTTTTACTGCACTGGTATTCCTCAATTATATTTATATATATAATATACTACATAGCGTAGGTAAATATTATATTTCTAATTCCTCAGTATTGATAAGTATAGTAATTTGTATAGTTTGTGTAGTTATATCTAACAATAAAATACATGGATAAGTTTCGACCTCTGCTAAGTTTCAATTATTTATTCTGATAAAGATTTAATAAAAAAAATTATTACCTATGGTATAAGAAATATTTGTTTTTATCATAGCAGTATTGGTATTATGTATTAGATTTCAAAATAAATTGCAGTTACTACATGAAAATAGTAATTTTTTTTAGAAAAATTATATTTATATGTGAAGAATGTAATGTATTGCACTGCAATTTAAATTACATAATATCATTAATATTATCATTAATTATAGATAGGTAGGTACAGGTAGTTATATTAATAATGAATGGTATGACATATCTTTAACGGTTATAAATGAGCTACCGAAAAAGACAAATACATTTTTAAGACTGTTTAATGCAAATTAACTACCCAACTGAAATAAACAGAACCTTAAAATGTAACTATTTAAAACAAATAATCAAACTATAAATATTAATTAAAGTTAAATAATTGATTAGTCTTACGGGGTTAAAAATGTGTACCTATTATTAAATTGGACATAGTGTGGATTTATGACCTTATGATACCACCTACGAGTAACATAATACCTACTGTATACCATTGGTTATGGTTTATGCTTTTGTGGTAAAGTTAAATTCTTAATACTATTATTTCGATCATATATAAATAATAATATAATTTCTTTATTTGCAGGTCAAATTTGGTACTACTATATTTTATAATTATAATTATTCTGAAACCTTTTATTTTTTTTATAAAATGTGTAATAAATAAGTACCTACCATGTTGTATCATCTATTTAATAAATAATATTAAGACGTGTATTATATATACAGGGTGTATCATGAAGATATGACAATTTTACATTTAAATGTGTCAGGTCATTGTGATACACGCTATATATATAATAACAATAACTTTATTTAGTGCATTTAAATTCTTGAAAAAAAAAATCCTAAAAAAAATAGGTAATAATAATAATTTAATCCTAAATGATTAAAAATATTATGATAGAGGTCCTCACAGAATGATTTTTTATAGTATATCCGAATGCACCAGTGTTAAATATACGTAATTATAAATAGGTGATTTATCCTATGTTTCATTGATAAATATGAACTGTAATAATATACTCATTTAATTATTATATGAAATATGTTAAGCGTATAAAATAATATAATATTATTATACGTACATAATCACAACGTGCAACTTTATTTAGTAAAATGCAACTGTTATCATTGTTCATTATTGTTGTTTAATTAATATGTTTTTAATCGAAAAGTAATCAACGAAAAAGTGGTGGAAACGATTTCTTTACATATTCCGATGCCATCATGTCTGTGTAGTAACTAGTACACCAAGTTCAGAGTTCTATTTAGCGGTTTTGTTACTAACAGTCGTCACGTGTCCATTGCTCGGACTGAACGCTTTGCTTGAATGCTGGGTAAGTTTATTTTTATCAATCATTTAAAAATTAGAAATGTATATAAAATGATAACGGGCAATTAATTTTTTTTTCAAGATTGTAATAACTTAATTTTAATAACTATTACCTATTTAATTTACTTTTAAAATTAATAATATGTTTATTTAACGATCATGTAGTATACAAATTTTATGCTAACTCGGCAGAAAATTTTATTTATAATTATCTAATTAATCTAAATGACTGAATAATATATTTTTGGATTTCAAAATTATATTCTATCAAATATAGAATAAAAAGATATATTTATTGTTAACGTTAAAAACATACAATCACTCGTAATAAATTGTTTGTATTAAGAATATTTTTTATGACCAAATTAAAATATTAAGTATTAAAAAGTTTGTTAAATATTTATCATGTAGTAACTATATCAAATATTTTGATAGTACTTATTTCAATAATTATACCAACCAATAGTATAATTATATTTGTTTTGATAATATTTAATAGCTTACAGTTATATTAAGCTTAAAAATTAGATTCAATTAAATGGTATTGAAAAAAAATATATATTTTTCATGTATTAGTATATTAAAACTACATTTATATAACATTGTTAGTCTTAGAGTATATTGTTCTTGTTCATTTATGAATTATTATTTTATCAAAAAAAAAAAAAAGATTTTACCATAGGTACCTATTTTAAAAATAGTTTAAGTTGTTCTAATTTCTATACTAGCAGTTTTTAATAATATTTTAAATCGTCGATGATCAAAAATTTAAATTTTACTTTTAATTTATGTACCCTACGACAAAGATATTTTAATTAAGTACCATATTTATAAACATGAATGTATAACTACATTTTTTTTTTAATTAGAACATTTTACTATTGTATTTTTAAATATGATTAATTAATTGATAAAATTATAAAAAATAGTAATAAATAAAATAACAAAAATCATTCATTACAGATAAAATTCTTTAGGAGAGAATCAAATTTTGTAATAATAATTCTAATTTAAGATATATCATCTCCAGATCATTTTGAGATAACAAGAACGTTATTGGAAAGATCATATCATGCAGTCAGATGTAAGTTAATAGGATTTGGATGATGTTTTACTAGTTTAGACTGAAATTTATTGTAGTAATTTTCTTCAAGTTAGCCAATTTTAACAGTTTTAATTTTTAAACTCTTTATTTAGATGGTCGTTGGCCATTTTTTACGTTCTTAAGGAGCTAAAGATATATAATTTTACAATTTATTTGAAAAATGTTAATTCATTTTTGTTTCTCAAAAAATACTATTGTATTATTCTATATCTATATTACATGAGATTTTCCGTTATTTGAAACTGTATTTTTTCAATTCCATGTTGGTTAACTTTTCGTAACTTCGTAGTTAAGTATTTGTTTAGTACATTTATCGTATCAAATTCAAAAGAATTAAAATTTTTAATATTAAAAAAAGTACTGTATTATGTAAGTAAAATGGTAGGGATCATTTTTAAAGTGCATTGAGATTAGTAATCTCATTTACTTATCACTTGGAAACTTAAAAGTGACTACATCCACATACCACATATATTACATATTATGTATTATATTAGTCACTTCTTTGCTCAGACAGATATACTACAATCAACTATCAAAGATAATAGATTTATACTACAAATCTCAAGAACTAATAAACTAATAAATAATAATTAGGGATACCATCATTTTTTTTTATTATAAGTAAATTGGAAATGGACCTTATTTTTTTTTTAAATACGTTTAAAACAATATGTTTCATTCATTATAATATACAATTTCAATAAACGATAATGTTTTTAATTTCAAAAAATGATTAATATAAATTGAATAATGAAATCAGTTTAAGACGATATTTTATACTTTTAGTCTTTTACTTTCTGATATTTTCTATAATAATATATATAGACAATAAACTGATAAAATTCAATTTTAGATGCATTTAAATATGCACGTACATACGACTATTAATAAATGTAATAATGAAAATAAAAAATATAAAATTGAACTAACTTATAAATTCTACATAATTTATTATACAGATAGTATTAAAAAAACCTGATTTTAATGTACCTTTTACCATATTCATACACAATATTAAATAAGTACTTACCTACTTGTGTTATACATTTTATAGTATAAAAATATTTTTAATTAAATAACTTATTATTTACAGCTACCGGCTATACTAAATATAATAAAATCTGAAACAAATATATGTATACACATAATTAAATATTTTAATATTAAAATTGGGTTGAGGTTAATCATAATTATTTTGTTAGACATCTATCAATGTAATAACTAATAATAATAAATAATCTTAAGTTCTTATAAATGGACACGTTAAGCGAATTTTTATTAAGGGGGACAGGATCACTATATAATGCCCTTGAGTCAAAAAAATATTCGAGACACGATAACGATAGATTTAACATTAGCAATAGGCAGTGAATTCAGTTTGTCATTGTAATATTGTCTTGATTATCTTTTTGATCTCTCATCTCCGACTATTATCGATTACCTACTATTAAAAATAAAAATAACACTAACAAGTGACATCATTAGGACTACTGACTAGGATGAATCTATTATGTAATAATATTTATTATTATAAATTATAATTAATACCGCAACAGGCAAAAATTATACTAATATAAAATAAAATATATATATAAATAATATATAAAATATAATGTTGTGCTGAGGTAATAATAATAATAATTATGTCGGTATTCGATAATTATTTAAATATGAGTTTTTAAATCAATTTATAGTTAGATGTACATTTTATTTTTAAATAACAATATTTTCTGTTAGTTATTTCTTATTGTTTTTATCAATATGTATATTTATATTGCGAATCTACATCGAAAGATTTAACAAGGTGATAAAAATAGCCTTAGAAACTCGTTTTAGGTGTCAAAAAGAAACAATTAACTTACCTATATAGGGTATTTAATATATATATCATGACGTATGCAAGTTAAATGTTCAAAAAATTAAAATATCAATAAAATTATACATACTAAACAGCCTATCTATATGATATAAAAATAAATGTTATATTATTAACTTGGACGAATGACGCCCTGCAAATCATAATTTATTTTATAATAACCGTTGAATATTATAACTATTATAAAGTATATATGTCAAATTTCGATGTAAGTAGTAAAGTAAGCTGCTACTACGTTATATAATATTATTATATATAATTATAACGTGCATACTGTATAAAAATTATATTTAAAACAGAATGTACAATTTACATATATACTAAAATAGCCACTAGGTATATTTTAATAGCAAACATTATATATTTCATATATAATTCTTTTACATAACGATTTGATTCTTAGTTTTTAAATACGATACTTTTACCATAAGAAAAAAAAATATATATAAAATCCTTTATAAGAATTGTTGAATATATCGACCAAGAGAAATGTCAATAGACATTATATATAATATGCATTATGGCAACTGTGGTCATACCATAACCGTAAAAGACCATGTCATGAATAAGGTTCACTGTTATTTTTTTCTTTTCTCTTTTTTTATAAGGAGTAGTATCAAATTCGTTTTGATCTTCGCCTTCCCACGTCTTTTAAATGTAACATATTATATTAGACCATAGTGCTATTATATCTACTTGTCGCTTTATGAATGGATAATTGAGCAGTTATTGCATTTAATCTACTATAATATAGTCGTTATTGACTAATACAAGCAGCCACATCAGTATACACGTAATGGTAAACCGTGTCAAGGTGATGTTTAGCCGGTAGCACTACCCCAAAATTATAATAATAAATTATCATGAATGAAAGACGAACAGAATGCTAATTCAACTACTTATAGCCATTGGCCATTGCAGTACGAATAAGTATATACAATTTTCAACTTCTAGATCATAAATAATATGAAGTAAGTTAACAATTATATTGACATTTTAGTTAATAAAAAACTTATGGCATGGATTATTTTCTTTAAAAAGCATTTGGTAAACATGTTCAATTATTTTTATTGTTATAATAATAGTATTTATAAAATTATTGAAATTATTTTTTAATTCATCATGAGGTATTTTGAATGCATCCAGATTAAGTTATAAACGTATTGTCAAAATGTAAGAGTTTAAATTAAGTTTTTGGATCAGAAAAATAAATAGATAAATTGTATAAAAAGTGAATTGAAAAAATATTAAACATTCTATTAAAAAAAAAAAACAGATTTCATTATTAAAAATGTTGGTGTTGTAAATATTACAAGTGACCACTGTTTCAATGAAATGATAACAATTAATTTCTACGATAATTAAAAATAAAATTTTAGTTAGTTGTATTAATCAAATAATAGTATTATGAGTAAATTATGACTTAACATAGATTGTTAGGTATACTATACTTGTTAATTTTAGCACAGTATAGTATATAATATTTTAGTTAATTTAGCTTTATAAGCGCTAAATAAATTAAACAAACCAAACCTTGCACGATAACTACCGTAATAATAATTGTGTGTAATCACGTGCGTAAAATGTTTCAAGATTGCGCGAATTGAAGAACGAATCATATGAGGTGTGACACTGTAACGAATATCGACTTATTCATGAAAAACAATTTTGCCAATTCATCCAGAAACTACTGTAATTGTAATTTTATAAAATAATTCAAAAGGGTTATTATTATATAAGTAAACAAGAGCTGCAATATCAAGAAAACAATCAACTTAAACACATTCCCATTCAAGTATAATTTTGATAAATCATAACTGAAGTATTATTTAAGCCCTGCTTGATAATAAATAAGACTTGGGGAGATACTGATTTGCATTCATTTTATTGTTGTAAGTTATGTATAGTGTGTCTTTAATGTGAGTACATTATGTACCATTTAACTTAATGTATACATATCTAGGTAAATTTACCTGAATTGAGATTTTAAATATCGACAAATTATATATTTAGTTTTTATTTTTATACGCATATTATTATTATTATTATTATTATTAGCATTTATTATAATACATACAATCTGTAATAAAAAATTACAATAAGTATACTATATTATACGTGAACAAAAAAAAAAAAATAACATACATTCCTCGAAATCTAGAGTAGAGTAGCTACAAAGTACAAGAGTAGCAGAAACACTCAAATCCGATATATTTTTTTTATATAATAGGTATAAACATGATAGAGTTTTATGATTTTCGAAAACGTTTTCGCTATCACTACTTATCGTAACCACTTATGAGCTTTTAATTGTTTTGTCTTATTTTTGATCATATAAATGCTGACATTCCAATAATATAAATATAATTAGGTACCTATATGTATAAAGTTCTGTACTTCAATAATGTTTGATTAAGCATTTTTATGAGGTTTTATCTGCTAAGAGATATTTATATACTTTTCATGATTGTACTCGTATTCTATATAACCACATAGCATACATACATAAATATAATCATACTTATGAGAAATATTGTTGAACATATGTTTAATCGTTCTTGTATACTCACGTCAGTACAAGTTTCTTTGATGTTGTATTATTATAATATATTTCTAACTTGAAAAGTAAATACAATGATTAATTATTTTTCATTAATTATTTTAAAAATATAGAAATAAACTATAGTTTATAATAATTATTGATTTTTTTTTAATTTTAATGTTTATACAAAAATGTGCGAGTCATTGTTTTCGAGATTTAAAAAAAAATTAAAATACAATGTACTTACCTAGGTAATTAATCATGAGTTAAAATGTCAAACATTAAATATTAAACATTTCACATTTTTATCAAAAATATACATAAAAATGTGTTAATCTATTTGTTTTAACTAAGCAACAGGTCGAATTCAATTTTATAATTTCAGTTATATAATTGTGCTTTATCTCATCCATAGACTGAATAGAAATTTATTATCGTATTTTTTTTTTTTTTTTTAGCACAAAATCTACAACTCATCTACAAAGTTTTTTTGTTTCTTATTATAGATTAAAAACACTATTTATTTATTTATTTTTTTTTAAGAACGGAGGAAAGTAAAATTATAAAGCAATGTCTTTCATTTTTAGTATAAGTATATGTAAACACATTTTTGTACATTTAAAGTTACTCTTACATTTATTTGGATTTTAGATATTATAAAATTAAAAGAATTTTAATTGAAGAAAATTGTGAAATATTCGTTAAACCGTAAATGTACTCATTTGTTTATTGTTCATATTAAAATATAATTTTATTATCCAGTTACAAAATATTGTCTGATTATAAGAATAAATAACTGCGCACCTATACTTATTGAGCAACTGAGAAATTTAAAATAAATAATATACACGTATTTACCTTACCATTCACAGTATTTTTATCGTTATTTTGATTAAAAAAGTTTCGATTTATAGAGAATTAAAAATTGAATTTCAATGAAATAGACATTTTAAAAGAAAACAATGCTCGCTCTTCTCGATGAATTTTTAGTTATATCTACACATATTTTATATAGAATTTAATATCTTGTAATTTTATAATATATATAATATAAGTTATCATTAAATTACACTCGCCTAAAACGTGTGATCTAGTGGTAATTACGATATTATTTTTGACTGGCATTTATATTGGTAGTCGTAGTCGTATTGCCATATAGGTCATAAAATCGGTGTAATAACGAATATTTTTTGAGTTTTTTTACAATTTATTATAAAATTAAAATGTGATAAGTGAAATAAACAGAAGGAGAACACCATCATACTTATGTATGATTCGAATTTTAGAATTAATTTAGGTTCAGCATTATGTTCAGGTAGTAATAGTTATGTTCATTATTATAAACACTTTTTTATATTTTACTGTTACAAATAATAAATGCAAATTTTGTCATGTATGACCTACGATTGTCATTGTTTGAAACGATAAGGTCGACAAATAGATTTCTAAGTACTTAGGACGGGTTTTTATACTGTTTAAATATGTTTGCTATTACTATGCTGATGCTGTAGGTACATCATTATCTGTATAATATATACGCACTGAATATTAATTCATTAGTCGTCGTTCAACTATACTTTTACTTGCTTTGAAGCTTTCAACATTTCTCTCAATAGCAATAATTTTATTTTACTTTTTATACATATTTTTTTAGATTGTTTATACCTACTTATTTTGTCTGAACAAAGCTCAATTGTATGATTCCATATATTTTTCAGTGAGCTTGTGGGTAAGACTGATTTTTTAATATATATTTTTAGATTTATATTAAATTTATATATATTTTTCAGAAACCAAAATCACTACCATGGAATCAAAAAATAGGAGACCTTCAGAATCGAGATCGATTATAGACAGTTAGTTACCTATATAAATATTATTTATAAAAATGTACCAATTACATACAATTATATAAATGGTGTGTAGAAATAATAATTGTCTATTAAATCGTATTTTATTTAATAGGCGCTTGTTCAAAGCGGATTATAATAGCTGTAATGGGATTCATAGGCATTGCTAATGCATATGCCATGCGATCAGTATTGAGTGTAGCTATTACTGAAATGGTAGAAGATATTCATAAAACAGCTATAGACCCTAACGGGTGTCCAGGACCGATAAACCATACAAATACGACTAATCCAGTATGTTAATTTAATTTTTTTTTTATGTATGTATTATATTATCATAAAACAATAGACGCTTACAAAATGTAAAATAAGATGATTTGAATACAAATCTATATGATATTGGGCTTTAATTTTTTTTCTTCAATTTTTCAATGAAAATTTATGTGTATATTTGAATCATTTAAACATTTTAGTGTTAAACAACTTATTTTAAACACATATCGACTTACAATATTATTGGATACATCAAAAAACGTATATCCAAGTTAAAATATAATAATGACCAGCAATATAATAAGTATGAATAATTCAGTATATTAAAATGTCTAATGGTTAGGTAATACCTAAAGAACACACTGTATTCAAATTCATTGATTTAAACCTTTAGTATATTGAGTTATAAAATTTGTTATCTGTGAATAAATAGGTACCAATAATATTCGTGCAAATGAACTACTAGTGTTACAGTTAGTTACATCGACTTTGATTTCATAGAGTCTATGAAAAATAATATCCGGTAAAAGGGTTCAAACATTAACATTCAGGTATAAAATGAAACATTCGTTAGTTAACTTTTACAGTAAAATCAGTTAAATGTACTTTGTGACTATATGAATAGAAAATATAGTATTAATATTATTTAATAAAAAATAAAACTTTTTTGATTTGTTTAAATAATTTAGAAGACATTTTTTCTATTATTTTTATATGTTCCTTTGCAGAATGCTGAATTTGATTGGTCTGAAACACTCCAAGGGCATATACTTGGTGCTTTTTACTATGGATATGTTTTTGCTCAAATACCAGGTGGTATACTGGCACAGAAATATGGTGGAAAACATGTGTTTGGTGTTGGTATTTTCCTGACCGCTGTGCTTACACTATTGACACCACTTGCAGCTAGGATTGGTCCCGCGTACATGATCGGTGTTAGAGTACTTGAAGGTATTGGTGAAGTAAGTGTCATCAAGCATTTAAAACAAATTGTTCTAATTAAGTTTTTGTGTTCGAAAGAATAATTAAGAATACGTTGCAACTTTATTTATTATAACGGTTAAGATTTCTGTTATGGAGTTGACACGCTGCAGTCGATTGAGACAACAAAACTGTCCATTTGCACGAAATTTATTATCATTTTCATTAAATACGTATAATTTATGATTAATATGTTATATTGTTGTATAATTTATAGGAAAATTAGCTTATTAATTTTAAAAATTATACTTAAATTAACATTTTTTAAATTACTATGTCTGGAACGAATTAATTTAATATAATTATTTTTAATTTAACTCCTGGGCATTGATAATAAATAAAATAATTGTCTATAAAATATTCACACGGGAAATGTAATCTATTTAATAAAAAATAAAAATAATATGGTTTATTATTGGTAGGTACAATATATATTAAATAAATACTGAAAAGATGATAACCTCTTCAAAATTTCATAATAGCAACACTACATTAATAAATAGAATAGACTCGAAAATTAATTTGTTTGATAATAATATTAAAACAATAGTAATGCTATTTATAATAATAATATTGTGATATATAAGCTAATATTATTATTGTAATCGCTTTGCTATTATTATTTTCTAATAAAAAGCAAATTAAAAAAAAAAAGTTAATATTAAATATTTTAACTATATTCAAGATTTCAAGATTTAGCTTTTGTTTGGTTTTAAAAACTAATCGATAAATAGGTACTGATAATTATTATACCTACCTACCTAATGTATATGTGTTTGTTATATGTTATGTAAACATTTTTGAATCTAATTAATCTATATTATTAAATATTTAATTAATAATATAACTAAAAATGATTAAGATCATTATATAGATTAAAAATAAGTTAAACGCTGTAAATACTTTAGTCAATATTTTACTTATTTCTCGTATGCGTTTATATTTTTAAGCATTCTCTGCTAAACAAACATTAATAATTATTCCTATTGAACTACACCATAGATTAAAAAAATGATACATAAAAATTCATCTACTAATCTGAAATCTACGTCTAATATGTATTACTTATTAAACACGTTTCTATGGTGTTCACTGTAATGATAAAAACAAAATAGTATAGTTTTTTTTTATATGATACGTGTGAATGTTTTAATCGTGTTGGTAGGATCGTGAAATCAAGTATATTTTGAAAAGTTATTCGATTAAACTTAGTATTGCTGAATACTATTTAATAAAATAATTGCAAATATTCAAAATTTTTTAGTTTATGCACCTATTATAATTTTTGAAGAAATTACTTAGAAATTCTTTCTGTTGACTCAATATTATTAAAAATGAGCTGTTCAAAATTTAAATACCAGTATTTTGATGTTGACTGAATTGAATTAAATTGAACAAATAATTAAGAAATTAAATTAAATTAAGAATTTTAAGATAAACAAATTCCCGTCTAAAACTAATTTGAATGTAAAATTGTAGAAGTACTTGTTGATTAAAATGTAGGTACTTTGCTCGAGATTTAACCAAAATAATAAAATAAAATATTTAAAATTATTGATAAATAAAATGATTCTCTTCCTCTTACTTAAGTATAAAAATGTTATCATGAATTTGGATTTCATTTATTTTTAGTTTAAAAACAAGTACTAGCACATATCCTTAGAAACAATAATAATAATTATTATCATGTTATATTTATCCGGAAACAGTAAATTGAGTTTACGAAACATTAACAAGCAATTGATTATTCAATATTTAGTATATGGTAAATTACTTAATAGGCACAATTCATTAAATAATTGTTTTTATTGTTAAGAGGTCATGGTTTCGTATACCTACGTGATAAGTTGAAAAAAATTATTGCTTTAATGAGCTTATTATTTTGGTTTAATTAATTACATAGCAAATCTGAAATCAAAATATTTTCTTACTTATATGATTTTAATACGTAATTGCTTCTAATAGTTAATAATTTATAATAATAAATTTAGTTTCCAGGACATTAATTTATTTACCTATATAAATGTTAATTTCTTTCCATATTATACATAAAAAAAAAATTATACATGTGGTTTTTTTTTTAATGAATTTATACTAGATTGTTTTATTCCAATATAACGATTTATTTAACTTCTAAAATACGATTTTTAAATCATGAATATTTCTGTAAATAGTTGAATTTGTTGTTTTCTAAACTGTTTTAGTAATCAGTTTTTTTATATTACTCAATCAGAAAACCTTGAATATATTGCTTACTAAAATTAGGTATTGTTTTTTTTTTTTACAAAATGTAAAACAATGTTCTAACAATAACCAAAGCAAAATGCGTATAAGTATTAGCTAGGTAGTTAAGTATTGAAAATTAAGTATATTATTATTGTATGCAGAAATTCGACAAAATATTTAAACTTTAAACAAATAATTACAAACTTATGTACCTAGTAAAATATTACTATATATTATTGTGTTTGCAATACATAAATTATTTGTGTTATATTTGTTTTTAAAAAAAACAATTATGTTGTTATCTAGAGTATATTTTTTTATAAATCAATTGCATCATACAAAAGGTATTATTTATTATCATTCTGAAATTGTTGTATATTATACATTATATAAAAACTAATTTATGATTTAAGAATAAAACACTAAAGTAAATTAAATTAAATTTAAGTTTGTTGGTTTAAATATAACTAAAATAGTATAGAGTATTATAGTTTTTTCGATTTATATTGATACAATTTTTGTCTAAGTCATTAAGCTTAAACGATTATTAATTAATATAATATTATAAATTTTTCATAAATTTTTCTTATCATGAATGAAAAATATCAAAATTACATAGTTATACTTCGCAGATATGATAAATTAGTGTGTTTTTAACAGGGCCCTTCTATTCCAGCAATGAATGCTTTGTTGGCTCAGTGGGTGCCTATCAATGAACGATCACGTATAGGATCATTTGTATTCGCAGGTAAATATTAACTGAATATAATATATTACATATTGTTCACCGATCCGAAGTTAAAAGTTTAATTGTTTTTGTCAGGAAATATGATTGGAACGATTGTAGCTCAAAGTTCCGCTGGCTATTTGCTTAAGGTAACCGATGACAATTGGCCATTGGTGTTTTATGGTTGTGGCATTGTAGCGCTGATTTGGTATGTTTTTTGGAACCTTTTGGTATACAGTTCACCGAACGAACACCCCACAATATCTGATTACGAACTTACATACTTAGAACGTCATCTAAAAGGAGTAAATAAAAACAAGGTAAACGTTAATTTTTCGGGTACCCATTATTACAGTTATATTCGAGTAATCAGGGTTTAAACATCCATTTACTTCTTTTCAGAATACATTAAAATCTACACCATGGTTGTCAATGTTGTCTTCAGGTCCCATGTGGGGCTTAATGATAGGTCAAATTGCCCACGACTGGGCTTTATTCATGATAAATGCTGATTTGCCAAAGTACATGAAGAGTGTCATGAAATTTTCTATTGCAGAAGTGAGCAAGTCAAATATATAAATAATAATTAACACTATATATAATACACTTTTAATAATAATTTTAAATTTATTGTATTTTTATGTAATAATATAAAAGCATAGGTAGGTAAGATAACACTTATAATTTGTAAATAACTGTACATTTTATAGTTTGTCATAGATAATTTTCTTATAAACTGACTACATATTATTATATATATTTTATCATAGTATACTTTATAATACTACATTTTATGCAAACAGCGATTAAACAATATAATATTAAATTCAATTTTTTTTTTAGACCGGTGTATGGAGTTCAATGCCACATGTTTTGATGTGGGTTTTTGCCATATTAACGGGATGGTTAAGTGACTATCTGATATCTAATGGAAAATTGGGAATATTACAACAGAGAAGATTATTTTCGACCATAGGTATTAAATTATTTTTTTTTTATTACAGCTACATATGTTAATGTGTTTAATTTT
Organism: Aphis craccivora; assembly: GCA_009835225.1. NCBI lineage: Eukaryota > Metazoa > Arthropoda > Insecta > Hemiptera > Aphididae > Aphis > Aphis craccivora. The sequence continues at coordinate 31,524 of VUJU01002314.1, forward strand.
TTAGAAATTTTTTAAACGATAATTGTGTTTTATGAATGGAAATTTAAAAAATTTATATCAATCTAATTTTATTTTACAATCTAGATATAAATGAAACTACTAAATTGTTTTTGGTTTAACAACTTAGAAATCAGCTTGATTTAATATATTAGAAAAATGGTAGTAGATGTTATATTTTGATCTTTCAGTTAATCGAGTATTTATTAATTTTAAATAAGACATGACTTTACACATAACATATAAATCAATAATTTTTGGACGCCTTCTTTAAGTGTTACTTGTTTTTGAGTTGATAAATCATCAGTTTTTTTACTTTCAGTGAGTGTAATGAAATGAGGTATGCTCATGATTTATATAATTTTTAGATATGTGTTTATTTTATTATAATGAACACATTATGAATTCACAGTCAACTTAAAAAAAGCATCAAAAAAGTATAGGTAAAACTATTATCAACTGACGTAAAGTTGTTGAGTGTGAAATATTTGTAATTTCTAAATTTATACTTTAAGCTTTAATATTAATTATTTAATAAAACCAATCTGAATAGTCCTTGATATCCCCTAATTGACTATTTCAATTGATTTGTATAATGAGCCTCAAAAATTTGAAAATTTTCAGCTTGTATTGGACCTATGTTGGGGACATTAGCAGCATCATATGCTGGTTGCGACAAGATAAAAGTAGTCGTTCTATTTACCATTGGTATGGCTACTATGGGCTTCTTTTATTCAAGCATGAAAGTTAACGTAATGGATTTGAGTCCAAATTATGCTGGTCCTGCAATGGCCATGGTAAACGGAGTTGGAGCTGTTGCTGGAATTGTTTCTCCTCCTCTCATAGGATATTTAATACCAAATGTACGAGTAGTGTACAATGTGAATTTTTTTATATTTACTATTTTTTTTTAACAAATATTATTTATAGAATACCCTGTTGGAATGGCGTAATGTGTTCTGGATAAGTGGCGGTGTTGTAATCGTAGCGAACTCGATATATTTGGTATTGGCCTCAGCATCCATACAGTGGTGGAATAATCCGGTACCGACTTCTGAGACTGATGATGGTGGTGAGTAATGTATAATAATAATTTAATGTACTAAATTTGTATTTTTCAATTAAAATGTTTTAATAAATGTTTTCATTTATCAGATTATCTATTGAGTGTGATAGTATAATTTATATCACCATTACACATTTGTTTTTATTTTATTATATTATTATCTTTCTATATTTTAAAAGTAATTAAGATTTATATGTAACTAGCTGTCCCACCCGGCGTTGCCCGAGCAAATGTAACCTCAGGTGAAAACCGAGATTTTTTTTATATTATATTAATAATAATAATAGCTGAAAAATACGGGTTTTATACGTTTTATTTTAGTCCTTTGTTTTTATTTTTTTGGTATTTCCTTTTTTGGCTAAAATAACCAAACTACTGACAGAGCTAACTCTAAAACATGCGACATAAACTGTCCATGTGAAAAACATTCTCTCTCAAGCCAATCCCTGCCATGCTCAATTATTGTCCTTTGGACTTATTAATAGTCATAGCAAAGCAAACTTTGAGTGGAAATTGTATTATTTTAAACTCACAGGGATAATCGGTTTGAATTAACGTTATTCTCGGGATTATAACTATATCTCCTCTAGCACACCCAGTGATAACAAAATATTCTATTACATTTATTACATTTTTGTGCAGAGCTTTAATTTTCAATCTTGGTTCATTTTTGATTAAAATTGTTCATACAGTTCACCATAGAGGAACATATCAATAAATACCAAAAATAATTGTCCGGCTATCACCAGCTCACATTCGACAACCATATTAATTTGTAAGAATTTAAGAAATTTTAGGAAATAAATATTAGAAAGAACCATACATAAACTTTGGTGCGTATATGAAAACGCATTAATATTCGAAAATAATAAGCAAAACACCTTGTCCTTGTGTATGCGTAAATGCGTAGGATCTTTTACTTCATGTTATTTTAATAAAAAAAACCGTTTCACGATCAAAATCATCCATAATCATAATTGTAAAATAATAATTTAACCTATCAGTATCGAAATAAAAATCGTATAAACTTAGACAATTTTGAAGACATTCTATAGCAACCATTTGTAAACAAAAATTATAAACAAAATTTCCATCATAAATCTCAAAATCCCCGTTTGAGCAACCTTTTAAAATGCAAATTTTGAAAAATCCTTTCTTAGCGGATGCCTACTCCATAATAACTGTCTGTATGCTAAATTTCAGTCCAATCCGTCCAATGGTTTGAGCTGTGCGTTGATAGCAGTTAATCAGCTTACTGTTTTATATATAGAGATTATAATACTATGTTTTAAATTTTTTTAAAGTAATTCATGATTAAATATTTCATTTGGTTTTATTTTAATAAACAAATCTAAACTAATATTATAAAGATGTAAAGTTAGTAAGTTTGTGAGTGTATTTGTATGAAGTAATCTCTATAATTACTGAACCGATATTGAGAATTATTTCATTAGTAAAAAACTACATTATTTCTGAATGACATAAGCCATATTTATATTTCATTGTGATCTATTATATTTTTAATGTGAAATAACATTAATATTATATAAATGGGAAAATGGAAATCATTGTCACGAATGTTCTCTGAAATTATTTATCTGATTATTTCGATTTTTTTTTCATTCATATTATCAAATCAAATTAGTATTTTAGTGAATAGTTGATGTAGTACTTATAGTAGTACAAAACGTTTTCGTTGTTTTTTATTCACACTATTGAAACTTTATGAGATGTTGGTTTTTGATCCAAAGTGAAAAAAATCAAATTTGGATTTTTCAAAAAAAAAGAAAAATATTTTTTTTTTTTTAAATGCTGTTGTTAAATAAGAAAAAAGGCAATACTGGGATAACTACGTAATGTTAATATGTCAGAAATTATATCTATACACCAAATTAGAAAACCAAAAATACGTACGTTACTCTAAATTTTAACATTAGATGATCAAATTTATCATAGATGCATTTTGTACTGCAACAAAATACACGTGAATAGCTAGTTAACTAATAAAATATTTACATTTATTTTAATTCTTATATATATATTTTTTAATTGTTCTAGATACTGATTTGTAAGAATTCTGTTTATTGAGAAGTGTTTGTTCAATCAGCTTAAAACATTATTACGAATGTGACACGCGGGACAGTGTGACTATATTATATTATGCAATCAAGTTTAATATTGAAATATTTGATTTGTTGCATGGTAATTGATGTTTAAATTGTTGAAATGCTACAGCAGTGGAAACAACTTTAGACGTGAATTGATTTTTCAATATCATAATATTATAACTAAATTAAATTATTCAATTGTACGTGAGTCATTTAAAATATAAGTATGAAGTTTTATTTTTAAAATACGATAAGTACGTGTTCAAAACTTATACATTATAATATATAACTCATAAATTTTCAAAGAATAGATTGAAATTCTACTTTGTGTACCATTACAAATTTGTATGAAAATGTTTCTCTAGTCATAGTTTTAATTTCAGACTATGTACGTAGATGTAATATTTGTTGCCTATATGTTTGTGTTAATAATTTATTTTCCATACGAATAAATAAATAAATAAATAATTAATTAAAACAACACTTTCCTTTTAATTCGAATCGAATCAAACTATAAGTTGTAAATCATATATCCATGCTGAAATTTTCATTTAAGATAATAATAATTTAAAAACACATCATACAACTTTATATAAATTAAATTTATATTTTCATGAGTTTGAACATTATTATACTTTATTAGTCATATTTCATAATATTGTCATTGTGAATCATTTTGTTAGTTAAATATTATTGTAATAGAAGTGTATAGTTACTATTGAATAACTTATTTATAATCTTAAATTATAATATTCGTAACTGACCTTGAATAGAAATGCTTTATCATATAATATGTAATATCTTAGTAACTATATTTAAGTAGAACTTAAATTTTGTTAACCTTATATTGTTTCTTTGTAGTCATGTAATAATCTTAAGCTTGTACCTGAATAAATATTTAAAAGTATAAATGTGTATTTAAATTTGGTAATGTTTACTATGTACACAAATTATATTATATTTATGAATGAAATGGTATTGTTTTAATATTAAGCAATCATGGTGAATAGTATAATTTAGCTGTTTATCTATAAATAAATCAATAATGTAACTTACACTAGGAGTAATTTTTATCCTAAGTGTGATAATGCTTACCTATATGTGTATTTAATGTATTGTCGTAGTTATTCGAAAAAAATATATTACATGTTTTATTATACATATACAATAATAATATAGTTTTATTTTGAACCTTATATATTTGTTGCATAGGTACGACATATTATTACGGTATTTTTTAGGATAATACTCATAAGCCTTGTACTCGTATACATATTTATTTACATAATTGCTTTATTTTGAAATTTGGTTTTTTATATTGATTTGTCTCTAATTTCCATTGATTTTTAATAAGTATATTAATAATTAGCAACTATAATCGTATCGATCATAATCTTACTATCTAAATGATTTAAGTATAATGTTTATTTATGAATATATATGAATAAAAAATTATGAACATTGTATAAACTGTACAACTCGACATCATAAACATTTAGAACGGCGCTTCGGGTAGGCAATTTAATAACTATATTGTTTTAAACTAATCGAAAAATGTAGTAGGTAATGTAGTGTAATGATGTGGTTTTCAGTTTTGAATAATAATATGACATCTTTGACATCAACAATTTTATTGTTACTCTTTTTATCGGGTTTTATAATTACATTATTCGTCTCAATGACGATTGACAAATAATAATAATATGACGAATATGTAAAAATATATTATATCGAATTTTTAAACGCTTTGCAATTCAAAATACCTGTTTGTGGACTTATAGTCAAATGTTTCCAGTGCCAAAACTTAAGACATTATAAAACTTCTTATAGAATTTCGTATAAATTATGAATTTTGGGGTACGAAACGGTATAAACGAAATACAAATGATACTAAAACCACAGGGGACATGAGTCTATTTTTATACCCTATGAGCTCATCAGTTCATATATCCTCTCCATCAATATTGTTGATAATATTTTATAATTGGCTTTGTATTAGAAAATATCCAATCTAAATTGATGAGGTTTTTAACTATGTTAAATGTGTTCTATTTAAATATTTAATCGTTTTATAACTTATAAAATCAATGATATTATAATCTATTGGTAACAACCGTTTAATCGGCTTAGTGTTGTTTGTGGTGTAAATATTAATTAACGAGTTACTAATTATTGGCAGTACAGTTGATTATAACAAACCTTTTTAAAATGTTTGCGTATTTTAAAATTCAATGTTTATTTTTAATTGATATATTTGTTGTTAAATTACTCATTCATCAATAATTATTAAGTAAATCATTTTTCAACCTTATTTAAATATATGTCATCATAATACTCAGGGCTGGCATTAGAGTGGAGCGAAGCCTGGGGCATATTTTTTTGGATTAGTCCTATAGTAGTTTTTTTGTAAGTCTAAAGCCTAAAATGTCGTATAAAAGCGCGAGGCCCGGGTCTAAGACCAGCTCTGATAATACTTGATATTTTTTTTATACTATTTAATTTTAATTTTAACGATTATTTATTTTATATAAAATTCCTGAGCTTAATGAGATTTATATTATTGTAGCTGTTCGCGCCACGCGAAGTCGTATTCCTTCAGTAATATTAATTTCTCTATTAAATATATTTGTGTATTATTCTGTACGGGACCGTTGGCCAAAATACATCGCACAACAGCTTGAGATTCGGAATACAGTCGGTCGGCACTCTGTCTGGTCGATCGTCGCGAATAAACGCTGCAACGGGCACGTTTGACGTCAGGAGGCGTACAGATGAGCTAAAAACCTTCTGCCGACTGTAAAGGGCCGAATCTTTGTATGGTGTCATAAACGTTCATTACCACCAATAACGGCATAAGGGCTCACGGTGAGTCAAGACGGAAGCGTTCGGCAACCCGCGCGCTCTGCGCCGGAGGAACCTGGGTTTGCACGCTGGCTGCGGTGCCATAATAGACAAACGGCCGGTCCCGTGTTCTGTGACGGAACCGGGAAGCGCCTTCGAGCTTTAACGAATCATAGGCCATGGTGGGCGTAGCTTCGTGCGCTTTAGCGAATCACAGGCTACGGTGGACGTGACTACGACTGCAATAACCAATCGCAAGACAAGCGCGGGCGGCTTCGGAGATTACACAACGCCGCCGCCTATAAATACCAGTGCGGAGCACAAAATCGGTCAGTATTCAGTCCTACCTTACCGTAGCAAGACCTACCTAGGCAGACTTGCGCGGTTCGGGAACTACTGACGAAAACGGCACCTCGCTGTAGCAAGACCCACCTAGGGCAGACTTGCGCAGTTTGGACGTTTTTGCCTACATAATATTACTGTAGCAAGACCCACCGAGGGCAAACTTGCGAAGTTTTGTTATACGGTAAAACCAACAAAAACATCAACTAAGGAAATTCTACAAGTGAATAAAATACAGTTCACTGTCAAGGTACACTACAAAATAGTAACTCATATAATATTATAGTTTTATTATTACGGTCCTAATAATTTATCATCAATAATTGACAATCAATGTTAATTTATACATTATACCATTCGTTATACATAGTATAGATTGCTCACCAGTCGTGATAATGTGTTGCGCTAAATTTTAGTTAATTTATTAACAATAGATAGCGTTTATAGTCAGAATTAAAATAATAATTCGACCAGCGGTAGCAACTTTGTTATTGAGGCTTAATACCTATATTGGTATTTGGTATTTTTAGCAGTAAAATACTAAAACGTAGCCGGATAGAAATAACCAATTACGCAGCGGTGTAATCAATGATTATACATAACTTGTATCATCCTTTATACCAGGGATTACCAACTTTAAGTTACTAGAGGCCCAATTTTTAGAAAATTAAAATATAGCGAGCCAGAGCATAGACAACATCAAAAAAAAAAAGGTGATTAAAAAAAGTGTGAGATGCGATTCGCCTATAGATGTAGTTAAATCATATTGCATACCAGTCTGCAATGAAGTACCACATTTTATGTCTTTTGTGGCTTTGGAAACCGTTACCAGGGGTAACCAGGTAACCAGGGTAACCGTAACATAACATAACACTTTTAAGGCGGGTTTCCACTGCATACGTGTACGTGTATAAAAATACTTGTCTGTGATTGGTTGATTAGTTGGTATACATGGTAAGCTTGTGGTGTACCAGAAAGTTTATACGTTCTTACCACACGTATAACCACGATACCGTGAAGTTGGATCCAATTCAACTTTTTCCGTGTGTTTAACGGTATAACTTGAGCGATAGCT
>VUJU01002315.1:155-13111 GCA_009835225.1 Aphis craccivora
TACTTTAAAATATGTTATAGGTGATTTTGCTCTAAATCCACTATAGAACGAGTAATCACTATTCTCCGTAAGGATGTTTTTACACTTCAAAATTGGTGGTATCACGTCCTCTTAATCATATACATAATTGGTTTAACTGTTTACAATAACAATACACATCGATTATGAAGATCTTTGAAGTTTACGTAATTATAATAAAAAAATGAATGTCGATATATCTATGTCGATTATTATTAGTATATAAAAGGAAAATTTATGATTAATATTTCATTATACGTTTAATTGTTGTCTAGTAATTTTACGTATACTTTATTACACAGTTAATTTTTTTTTCTCAAATATGAACCACAGTAGCGATTTCGAATCTGGAGCTTTTTTAGACCTGGAATGCTCCCAACAATTCAAACCAACACAGTCGTTAGCCAATTTTTTGGAAAACACGGAACAAGAGTTGCAAGCCGAACAAACTGTATATATTTAAATAATTATAAAAATATATTATACAATTAATTTTTTTTTTCAGTCGACTCCATTGAAGACAGCCAAAGTTGGCATAAAACGGAATCACAGTCAAGTTCTCTCAAGAAACTCCACTGTACGAAATAAGCGAAACCGACGAATTCTTTGAAGAACTTGAAAAATTCATTAACGCCGACGAGTATGGAGATAGTGACACAGACAGCCGTAAAGACACAAGAGATGACGAAAGGAGAACAACGGCGTATAGCAATGTTGGACTTGCCGATGATGAATTTAACGAAATGGGTCAAAATGAATATAGGCCAAAATCTCCGGGATTCGGAGTTTTTTTTCGAATTGATGACAATAATTTACAACTTGCCAACAGATACCGACGATCCAATATTTTACCCATTGACCATAATAGTTTTAATGATGACGACATTATGCCCGAAACAAATACCAGAAATGTAAATATTTTTAAAATAAATAATACGTATATATAAATATTTTTTTTTTTTTGTCTACACCCGAAAAAGTAGACGTCTTATATATCGGAGACAGTGACAGCGATGACAGAGATGGAGACGACAACCTTTCAGGAATTGATACCGGAATACTCAAAATTATTGACCAATCTTCGCCAGAAAGTCAAGACATAATACAACGAGTTGCGGATAAACTCATTAATCACGATTGGCTTGGAAACTTTTGCTACGTCTCCGATGTTGTTGTGCCACCTGGACGCGATGAAGTTATGCGATTCGTTGATGACATCTGTCGATACGTTGAATTCTACCGAAAACAACCTTTCGTTGTCATCAGTGAACACGACGATCACGTCCACATCGCACACGCCTGTCTCCAGGCAAACCAAGCTTATTGTAGGTGTGCATGGCTCCAACGCTGTGCAGATTTCCGAAAGTATAGACGAAAACACATTCGAGGACGCGTTTATGCGTGCAACCTCCGAAGTAGCGACTGGGCGGCCATTGTGCGATATTTTTGTACAAACGGGCGCATTGCAAAAAAAATGTACCTCCCAAGTGCCGATGAAGGATTATATAATCAAATTAGAAATTTTTCCGTAAGTTATTTTTTTTTTATTTCATTATTTATTATTAATAACGTGTTACATTTTTAGACGGAACAAAAAATAGTATGTTCAAAAGAGGGATTGGTGGAAACATGCATCAACGAGGGCACTTGGGACGTTTTCGAAGGGAAGTCCGCATTACGCAGAGGCGATGCGGGTGGCCGGGGGCATATTGGACGACGTTTCCAAACAGCCCAACAGAAAAACGGAGTCTACGTCGACGGGGCTTTTCCCGTAAACATCGAAGACCTTTTGAAATATTACCCTACTTGTCCACCCGACGCTTTCATTAATATAAAAGAATTTTACTTAAATCCAATACTTAATAAATTTGACGAGACGGATAGAAACGTAAGACCCATTTCATTAAATTCATCATTGCAGGCAATTCCAACATTGCGATGCGTCGTTGTTCCCCTTTGGTAAACTCTTGTGTTTCTACGGCTGTCTGTGTCACTATCTCCATATTCGTCTGTGTCTAATGAATTTTTCAAGCTCTTCGAACAATTCGTCGGTTTCGCTTTTTTCGTACAGCGGAGTTCCAAGTTCTGTTGAACTTGACTGTGATTGCGCTTTATGCCAACTTTCGCTGTCTTCAGAGGAGTCGACTAAAAAAATAATAAAAAATAAATATTATATTATATACATTTTATAAAATCATTTAAGCATACTGTCTGTTCTGCTTGCAACTCTTGTTCTGTATTTTCCAAAAAATTGGCTAACGAATAAGTTGGTTTGAATTGTTGGGAGCATTCCAGGTCTAAAAAAGCTCCAGATTCGAAATCGCTATTGTGGTTCATATTTGAAAAAAAGTCTTGACTAATTAACAAAATATACGTAAAATCACTAGACAACAATTGAACGTATAATGAAATATTAATCGTACATTTTCCTTTATATAGTAATAATAATCGACATACCTAGATATTTTTTTATTATAATTACGTAAACTTCAAAGATCATCATAATCGATGTGTATTGTTATTGTAAACAGTTAAACCAATTATGTATATGATTAACTAATAAGCTAATAAAAAAAAATTAAAGCAAAAATAATATTGTATATATATATATATATATAATAACACGTGCCATGAAAAAAATCGAGCTTGGTGTTTGCCCGAAATATAAATGTACATTTATATTTCCGACGACTACGACAGGCGGGGGACCCACCACCTCTATCACGATCATACGCCGGCTGCCGAAGCCATAGCCATGGCTTGTATTTGATTATGATTTTTTACATTTACACATTTACACAATGTATTGCAAGTACACCTATCTTACGCTTGGCTACCTCAATTAGAAGATTTTTAGGGATAATTAAATATTAAAATATCTATGTATAGTTTGTAGTGATATTTTTAAATATAAAATATAAATTAAATTCGATATAAATGTGTGCAAAGCGCTGTATATAATTCACTTTGTCTACATAAATCTGGGCAGGGTAATCTAATACCTACAATGCCCGGTCAATGTATGAACAATTTGAGTCTTAAAATTACCATTCTTACATTGTCTAAAATGTTCGGGCATTGTACACAGTGTCCGTAAAATATACATCATTCATTTTCTCAGGAGAGCTGTTCAAGCAAGGATTTTGGGATTTACAATGGACATTTTTGTTTATAAATGGTTGCTCTTGGTTAATAACTAATAAATAAACAAACATTACTTAATCAACATTTTAATCTAACACAATTTCTGTCGGTTCAACTAGTTAATATAAATATTAAAAGTACGGCGATTAAAAGACATAGAATTACTTAAAAAAGCAGGAACTATATTCCAATATATTTTTATATTTTTTTTTATATTAAACGAATTTTAATAATAAAGTCTAAAAAAATAATTAGTCTTTAAATACTGCCGGCCTGTCCTATACATTTTATAAAATTTTGTAAAATTTTATTATACTGCAAGAAGTGCACAGTTAGAATTAGTTTATAAAATGTTATAACATTATTTTTAGTTCTTTGCATAATTTTAATTATTAATTAGATACGTATATAGGTACCTATTAATATTTATTATTAATGGTCATTAAAACTGTTTACTTCATTTAATTGACATGGTGTTTATAGTTGGTAGGTATCTTAATATTTTATCAAAAAAAAAAAAAAATTTAATGAATACATTAAACCCATAATTATTATTATAAAACAAAATTTTAAGTATAATCGTCACAATATCAGTAACTGATCGCCTACAAGATATTTAACGTTATATCAATGAAATACACTAGTCAAAATTTTAAACACCGTATGAGAAACCGTGAATAGTTGTGATGTACAGGTAAAATAAATAAATGGTAAGAATATTTCAATACATTTTTATTGTTTTGTAAATTTCTGATAAATGATATTCTATTGCTGTCATTAATTTTTAGCTGGATAATTCCGGCACAACGCCAATAGCAGCAAAGCAGATACAGAGTAAATAAGACATACAGCAGCACCAATCCACAAAGTACACTAGTCAAAAAAAAAGGAAACCATGACTAGCAGAATATAATTTATTTTTTTGATACAAAACCCATAACATTAGCGATAAACATTTTATAAAGTTATTTTATACATAATACATCCCTATAAAAGGTAAAAATCCAAAACCAAATTTTATATCATAATAATTATGTGTAGAAATACACAATCTCACTTTAGTTTCATGAAAAAAAACAATCCAGTTTTCATTTCACACAGTTGCAACTATAACCATAAAAATCACTTTTAAATGTAGAGTAACTATAATATAACTTTTTGAATAAAATGTTTTAATGAAATATAAAAAAAATAAAATATTTTTAATAGTCAATATTCTGTTTATACCGTGAAATCAAACTATTTCATTTTTTATTTTGTTAATAAACAATATATGTTTTTATTTTCAACTGTTGAAACTATAACCATAAAAATTATTTTTAAATGTAGAGAAACTATAATACAACTTTTTGAATAAAATGTTTTATTGAAATATAAAAAGAATAAAATATAATTAATAGTCAAGATTATGTTTGTGCTAGTTAAACATACCATTTCCTTTTTTATTTTATTAATAAACAAAATAGGTTTTCATTACTTAATTTTGAAACTATAACCATTACTATCATTTTTAAATGTAGAGTAATTTTAATATCACTTATTGAATAAAATGATAAATTAAATATAAAATAATGAAATTTATTTTTAATAATTATTATTTTGTTTATAGTGTTAACACGGCAGTTCATTTTTTATTTTGTTAATAAACAATATAATATGTTTTTATTTCCCTAATTTTAAATTATAACTATTAGATTTATTTTTATATATAGAGTAACTGTAATATAACATATTGAATGAAATGATAATATGAAATTTAATAAAAGTAAAATCTTATTTTTATTATTTAAAAAATGTATGTAAACATACCAATTTCATTGTAAATTTGCTAATAAAATAAGAGTTTTCATTTCACACAGATGCAACTATTACCATGCAATCATTTCCTTTATTAAAATATATTTTTTTATTTCACACAGTTGAAACTATTACCATTACTATCATTATTATATGTAGAGTAACTATAATATAATTTTTTGAATAAAATTTTTTTATAAAATATTAAAAGAATCAAATATTATTAATACTCAATATTATGTTTGTACTGGGTAAACATGCTATACCATACAATTATTTTTAAATTTTGAGCTACTATAAAAGAACTTTTTGAATAAAATGTTCTTATGAAATATAAAAAAAAATAAAATATTTTTAATAATTATATTTATATTTTACTGTGTAAACACACCGTTTAAAAAAAAAAAATAACTCTTATAAATATTACTATATTATACAAGATGATTTTATAATATTAAAGAACAAACATTATTCAAAATGTATTATCGTCTCTGAATATTTTTTTCTTACAAATATTTACAGTTGGAATAAAACAACATTTTTTTATGTTATTTACTTTTTTAAATGACAACATATTATTATATTTTTCATTTCATATTTTGAAATAGAATATTTTTGGATACATAAAAATTAAAATTTGAAATAGTAGGTTTGAGCTATAAGTATTTATAGTTTAGGTGAGCAAAGAGGAGTGGTACGAGGTTACCAGCAAAATATTGATCTATTTGATGAAATATTTTCTTGTCATACTATTAATACTATTTAAACATATAATTTAGTTAAAATAAATTACTATAACAAAAAGATCAATTTAAAAACATATTTTATCTGTGGTCAATTTATTTTAAAGAAATATTCATGTTTTGTTCACTATATTATTATAAAAATCTATGCACAAAAGAACTGTCGAGAACTTGGCTAGGTCTCTAAAACAACATAAAAGAAAGATCCATGATGGCATATTATTGCAAAGTAAAAATGATAGTAAATATAAAGAACAAAATAAATAACTATAAAATTTACATATCGAAAATATTTATTTTATAACTTATTTCTAATTAATTTCTGTATAACATGTTAACGAATTAACTAAAACGGTAGTGGGCGTATGCTCTGTTTGCTTCACATTGTTTATGCAAATCCAGTTTCTTTTTTACAACTTTTCCCTGAAAATAAATATAACATAAGAAGTGTAATAAGGTAATAATTTCATTGAAATTCTCAATTCAATATTTTAATGTAAATTTGAATATTAATTAACGTCAAAGGTCACTGAATTATTATTTATTAGTCACATAGTTCAAAATTCAAATTGAAAATATATTCTTACATCATTATTGGACGCGTTGATTAATTCGGTAGCCATAAAGTCAGCAAAACTAATGGATTTGTCTTTTTCACGTCCGCATTGTACAAACCATCTCATAGCAAAAAATGTAGATTCTTTATCTGTTATTGGAACTGGGACCTTAAATAAAAACAATTGATAACATTACAAATGATTATACTTTTGAAATCCAATATAGTTTGAACATTAATATAGATTCTGAAAGTTATTTTTTATTAATAAAATTGGGTCATATTGGGACAAAAGTTTAGTGTACATGTCTTTTGGCAGTTCTCACCTAGTGCATATGTTACTTTTTTTTAAATAACATTAAAAATTGTTTCTATATGGTCATTCCTTTAAAAAGCGTATAAATATATATTTTAAAAGATGCGTTTAATCACGCTAAATAATAATAAAATAACATTCATCAATGCATAGGGAATTAAAAACCATTTTTCCTCATTATACCAATTAGTAAAATATTAGTATATATTCAACGTGTTAAACAATTCAATAAAATAGAAATGTCACATTTAGTACAGATAACAAAAAATAGGGGTGAACGAGTTGAATAGTGTTATTCACTTTCTGGAATTATATATTATTAATTAAAATAAAATTAAATATTATATAAGACTTGGGTAACAGGAATAAATAATAACATAATTATTTATAATTATAGTAAAAATAGATCATACCTGGTAAAAAGATCCTCCTCGTTTTACTGCAGTTAATTTCAAAAGTGGTTTACAGTTAACAATTGCTTTTTTCAGTATAACTATAGGATCTATAATTATTGAAGCTTTTTTTTCAGGATCTGTTTCTCGATTATACCTTTCTAACTGTATCTTCTTTATTTTTTCAAAGGTCTTTAAGAAAAAAATAAACAAATATATTTTTAATTTATTAAACAAAACTAATAGTCATAACTCATAATCTAAATCTACAGAAAAAGTTACCTAAGCAATTTTTATAATTATCTACATGCAAAGTGATGAGAATTACGGAATTGGAAAATAATTTAGTAATGATATTAATACAATTTGGTAATTTATAAATAAAGTATAGTCATTATTTTATTAAAAAAAAAACAAAATCTTTCCACAGTCAATAATAAAGATAAGGTAAAAATTGTATCAAATATTTAACAATGTGTATGGAAAAACCAGATTAATCTATTCAATGAAAACAACTTAAATATCAAGAGAATAATTTATCTTTAGATAATATTTTCTATAGGTTAAATTGAACAATTAATATGCATTATAACCAACAAAATGACACAATAATGCTAAAAAATGTTTCTAAAATATGCAAAACAAAAGTTTCAGATTTGAAAAATATGTTACATAAAATAAATTATGTACACAGAAAGGATTGTCCAAGATCAAGTAATAAAAGATGCACTTTAACATAACTCTAATTATCATCTTCAATAATATATAAATTTAGAGCTTATGATGAGTATTCTTGTAGCATCCTATACTTACAAAATGATATAAAAATTAGACTAGAAAAAGAATTGTCATTTTTTTTTTTAATCTTTACTAATACAAAAAGTATTTTTTCTAACATAATTTTTATATATTTATGACATTAGATTGGTTCTACATAAATGTCTATTCTCAATTTTATAAAATAAAAAATTTAATTGAAATGTATATCATATACTGTTAAATAAAAAGTCTAGTTCTATTAATATAATTCATAAATAATAAACTTTTATAACATACTTTTTCCAAGACTCCTCTGGCTAATTTTTTTTGTCCTTTTAAAAGCATATAGTTTATAAATTTTCTGAAAAAATATAAGGTTTCATTAAAAATATTGATAAATAAACATTATTGGTTTAAATATATATAACAGAGAGTTTTAATAGCCTAAGTAATTGTAAAGGTTAAATAAAGTTGCTCAAAACAATATTTTTATTTATTATTATTGTAAAACAATATTAATAATTCATGTTAACTAATGATTTTAAATTTTTAAATTAAAAAAAATATAACATTTTTTTAAGATTTTACAGAAACAAAAAAAAATATTTTTTGTGTAGTTATTTATTGATTCATTAATGGTTTTGCAAAAAAAATTACTTTAGTTAAAATAATATGTTATTTGGCAGTGCTCAAGCACTAAAAGTATTGAAAAAAATACAACAGGTAATTAGATTTAAGTTTTTACTACGACTTTTACTTATTTATAAAAACTGTTTCTCATTTTTTAAATATTACAAATACAATTAATTAATACTTACGCAACTATAGGATCATGGAATACAGAACAAGTTTCATTACTTCTAGCTGCTTTAAAAGGTATTAGTTTGTAATTCTCAATCTCACCAGATTCATAAATTTTATCTAATTCTTGTTTTTTGTACACTGGTTCAGAAAAATGTGGTGGATATACACTATATTTAGCTGCTGATAATTGTGGAAATGCTTGAAATCTTTGAAAAAAAAAAAAATAAACAAAACTTTCATTAAAGCTTACCAATAGTTATAATTTAAATTCAAATAAAAAATTTGAATTGATTTATTATTGCTTAACCACTATACACAATACAAATTATAACATGATTTGGTCCACATAACATACTCAATTTTTATCTGAGTAGATTAAATATTATATTCCTAGTGCAAAATGCCTATATATAATATCAAATTTCAGAAAAAAAATACATTAAATACATTAAATTAAACAAAAAATGTCAAATACTCAAAGTTGATAAAATAGTTATGATTTGTAAATGAATGTAGACATTTGCTTTATAAGTCTAATAAATAATAATAAAATAATGATGTATTAGCAGTAAATCTATTAAATACACTATACCTAAGAATATTCTTAGGTTATAGGTACCTGTGAAAAGTCATCATATTTATTATGTAACAGAATTTTCTCCCGTTGTTCACACTGAGATGTTGAGATTCAAAGGATAAGGTAGTTACGTGGATGTAGTTATATGATGGTATATGGCACGACAAGACTGTGAGAATATTGCAATTGGAAAAACAGATTTCTAGACACATTGTCTAGTGTCAAATGCCAGTTCACAACACGGTTGACGTCTAAACGGTGTAGGCAAACCGTACCTAACAGAGCAAGTTCAATGTACCTACTGTAATACAACTCGTGTTGACCACAACGAACGTAACTAGCGCCTAATGAGCAGATACATTTTACTCAAAGTGTCGGTCAATAAGACACGATAGCCAATAACGTTATTATAATATATTAAAACAGTATCAAAGCTAGTGGATTATTTCGTACAATATAATCGACAGAAACAAAACACTTACCCGTGCTTGACAGTACTGCCGATCCTCAAATACCTAGCGAATAACGCCATGGTTAATGTGTCACACGCCTGGAACTTTTGAGTTTTGGATAAATTGCGAGGTATTATACACTCTGCAAGAGCCGGATGCGAAATCGTCGCTACTGATAGTGTTATCGACCATCGACGTTATCACGACGATAACGCGAATAGCACATGCCGTGTGGGTGTTCGGTCCGCCAGATCGAGCTGTCCTTATCCTAAAATGTTCGATGATCGACCGTCATCCGATATGAATATTTTCTATGCGGAAACGACGTAGAAATGCCAACATCTTATTTACCACTAGGAAAGGTTGTATAATTTACGATACTTATAAAGGAAAAACAATGTGCCTATGTATTCTCATAAATTTTTAATCGTTATAAGAATAACTCATGAGGAACTTTGCATTAAATTTTCAAGTATTTTGATATGGCCAAAAAAAATTATCGACACTTCAAAAAAATTTTTTAAGAAAAATTGAAAATTTCAGTTGTCTATAAATAGCTCAAAAAATTCAAAATATTTTGAAAATTAAATCACGTAAAGAAAACACCAATCTAAATAACTGGTAAAAATTTCAAGTATCTACGACTTATACTTTTTGAATAATAACAAATAATTAAAATCGTTTGAGGATAAATCGTTATTGTTAGGCTATTTCGTAAAAATTTAAAACTCAAACGCAAATTTTAATTTTTCCTATAATAATGCGTCAAGTTTTCTCTATAGATACTTGAAGGAAAACTTATGAAAAACTTAGTGTAATATTTTTAATAATTAGTTATTAACACAAAATATTTTATGATTTTTCAACTTCAAAATTACTTCCAAATTTTCGCGTTTTCGACAGATTTTGTAAAAATTTGAACTATAAACGCTTATAAAAAAAATTGTGATTAACGATTTTTAATTTTTTTTAGCTACAATAAGAAAAACTCATAAAGAACCTTGTATTAAATTTTCAAAACTTTTTGGTTAGGTATCCAAAATCTTTTTATCGGAACTTCAAAAAAATTTTTTCATAAAAATCGAAAATTTCTATGGTCTATAAATAACTCAAAAAAAGTCAAAAATTGTTGAAAATTTAACTGTATATAGATAACACTGACATAAACATTTGGTGAACAATTCAAGTATTTACAGTGATTAGTTTTTGAATTACAACCATATAAAAAAATCGATTTGGTCGAAAACTAGTTTTGCGTAAAAATTCCCGTTTTTCCGTAATTTTTTTTCTCGATTTTTTTTGAAAACTGTTGGAAAATATTTACTTTTGACCTCTATAATGCACAAAGAATATTCACTTTTACATCGGAAACCACCCCTAAAGCTTGAAATTGGAGCATTATTTCGACTAGTTATGCTGTACACACACAAAAAAAAAACACACACATCATTGTAAAATCAATACATTCATCACTCCTTTCAGAATTTAAAATAAATCGAGATAGTGGTGAAAGTCAACGTTAAAAAAGTCAAAAGTGAATACCTAGTTAACGTTAATAATGTATTGAACTATTTAAGTTCAAAGTTTATAATATGTAGAAAAATATTAACTTGACTTATAGTTAAAAATAATAAACCGGTCGTTCGGTTATTTCTTTATAATTACCGTACCCTATGGCCCATAGCTTGTATAATATAGAAACCTTATAATATACAATAATCAATTATAAATTGGTTAGATCATGTTGATTCATATACAGAATGATATAGTTATTATTATTGGATGATAACTACCTATTTTATTTTCTGTAATCAATAATAGGCTTATATACACAATACACAAATGAAAAATATTGCAGCCGAGTATTAAATGTGAACTTTCACAAATTGGCTTCGAAGTAGGTAGGTACCTACACATCTTTGGATAGAACACTATTGGGCTATAATACTCGTAACTCGTATTATTAAGTTTTTAATTTAAGAACTACGAGTGCAATAGACCAGGCTGTGGATCGCTTAAACACACACATTTACAAAATTACAAATAATGATTTTTATTTATATATTATACATATTATTTACATTTAAAATTATTTAATACAGTGTAAATAAACAATAACAACAACTGATTAATTTATAAATATACCTATTATATAAATGTTATGTTTCAAGTAAACTGGAAAAAGCTAGGTAAGTTATACTAGTGTTACTACAATGGATATTATTTGAATTAGTTCGTTTAATAACATATACATAGTTGACTTTCAATTAACAGACTAACGTATCTAATATTAATTTCTTTGTAATAAGTTAATAAAAGAAGGCTGTACCTAGCCCATAAGCGCAAAATATGGACCAAACGCAACCCAAAAGCGCTAAGATAAAATTCCCTTTTTAATAACTCATAAAAGTGAATTCATTTTATTAAAAGAGTACCAAACAATTATATTAATATTTAAATAAGGATTTTCAGTGATATTAAAATTTGAAATGTTTAAATTTTATTAGTTAGGTTAGGTTATATAATTAAATTTAAAATATGAAGTCCACAGTTTTAATGTATTTCAATTTTGAATTTTTTGTATTCTGTCTAAAACTTCCATGTTTATAATGAACATGATTTTAAATTTGCTTCGATCGTCATTGTAGTTTGTTATAATGTAATGCAGCAAACGTAATAACCATCGTTGAAATTTGTCGTGAAACGGGTAAAATAGGTATCCTGTATCAGGTTATAATTTTTTTTTTTGCTCTTTTATCCCACTACCATAGTTTAAAAGCGCAAAGAAATGTTGTGCTAATGGGTTATCGAAAAAAGGTCGGTTTGCGCTTTTGGGTATCACTGAAAAAAAAAATGGTTTTAAAAAAGTGCTAAGTATTCGAATAATAGTTAAGCCACAATACGCTAAATTCAGTAGCTAGGTATAATATATGTACTTAATCACGTCTATCGGCCAAGTTTTTGTTTATTAATTTAAAATGTTTACGTATACCTACCTTCTATCTAGAAGGTACCTAATAAATCAGTGGATTTTCACTTGCTTCTTTTATATTATAATAATTAGATAATCGAGAAATATTATAAAGTTATATTAAATATCAAATATTTTACTTAAATTATTTGAAACAATTATATTTAATAATAGACACCTAGTCAGTTTGAGTATATTTTTCCAGTAGTCCTATTTCGACTAAATGTTCCGTGCATCTTATGTTGTTCCAAGCGAGCACTTGGGTTTCATTATGTCTCCTTTCAATCTCAAACGGTGTATTAGTGGTCTTCAATATTTCCAAATAAAATTGTTGTAATAAATGATTTGATATTCCAATATGTTCTGATAAAAATAATAATACACACACACATATTATAAATAAAACATAATATATATATATATATAT
>VUJU01002315.1:13222-38951 GCA_009835225.1 Aphis craccivora
ATAACATTTTTTCAATAATAAATGTAAGTACAGATAATAATATGTACTTTTCTAAAATACTTGAGAAGGTATATGTTATTAATTGGTAGATTATATAATAGGTATATTGCAAGTTTTTAATTGAAATAACATAATTTGGCCTATAACTTTTTTGTGTTCGTTCGTTTAGAAACATAAATTAAAATTGGAAGTCTGAAATTTAGTTCCATTATACATATTATAATACTTTTTTCTTATTATTATAGTCTTTTATTACCTAACTGTTGATTATTTGTTTCATCTGTTTGTGTTGCTTTGTCTATTTTTATGCATATTTTAGGTTTTCCAATCCCAAATATTAACTGGTGAGAATCGTCATAAATCATTTTTTCTTCTTCAAATTGCAATGCGTTCAGTTCATTATTAATCAATAAATCATTTAGGTCAGGTACCCATCGATCAGTAGGTTCGAATGATCCAAAAAAATTCTGTTTGATGAAAATATAAAATCTTTTTGTACTTAGATAGTTTTAAATAATGAACCAATGTGTTATAAAAATATTCAGTTTACTCTTTTTAGGATTTTATTAATACTTTGAAGATTATCTTAAGGTTTGGCTAAAGGTTAGTTTCGGGTTTTTATAATTAAAATTGTTATTTTTTGTTCAAATTCTAAGTTTATCAAATTGCTATCATAAAATCTCTATGAAAAAAGTGCTTTTATACTCTTTAGATTTTTGGGTTTCAATGAGAACTACTTTTGATGAATATTGTAATAAGTACCTACGAGTATACCATAATTAAACTTCACCAATAAAAAATTAACATTTTAAACATATGAACTTCCAAATTTTTTTTTGTAATTTTGACGAATTTTATAAAATAAAAAAAGAGCATAACATATATTTTTTGTTGAAATGTATGCTATTAGAACTGAAATTGCTTATAGTTGACTGTTATATGACTGCATAATATAAATATGCTGATTTTCCTTGGGGCGTGGGATTTTTGGGATAATACATTATGTATAATATTGATATCCTCATAGTAATATATATCAATACTTATATCTTATTGTATAATGTAATTGTATATATATTTTTAAAAATTTAGAATGATAATTGTTTACTTTTTTTCTTGCGAATTTGACAATTGTGTAAATAGCTGTGAACATCATGATCATTAACGTTAACATTGCTGCTATCCATGCTATTATGTACATCGTTAGTGGATAACTTACATTCTGAAAACTCGGCGAAATCCAAGAGAAACTACATGCAAGCATCATGTTCTTTGCAACATATTAAATCAAAAATAAAAATAAAATGTTTGAAATTGTTTCAACTTGTATGTATTTCCTAGTTATAATAATATTAAAATGTTATATAATGCATAATAAATGCAACACAATAATAATTATTAATAGACTTTAAATGGAAAAAAATGTAGGCGTTGATATTAAAATCGTAATATTATTTTACAATAGTCTTTACTCTTGTCTTACGATCGTAAACACCGGGCCTCCGATAAACAGTAACTTCAGTAGGATAGAAGGTGGCTTATTCGACATGAAAGCCAGATCGACGCAAAATTCGCTTACACCATAAATGCCAAATATCAATATAACTTCAAAAGTTGTGATCATGAGTATTCCCATGGCAGATCCTATATCGTCCAATATTGATATAATCATTTCACCTCCCTACAATAAATGTATGCAAAAAATAAATAAATGGAAATACCATAAATAAGTGAACTCAACAACAACGACAATAACAATAATAATAGCTCATCGTAGGCCATTAATGCACAATAAAAGTACAAGAATAGTAGATTGATAATAATATATGTTATAATATGTTTATTGATTATTGATATATTTTATATTTTTATGATATTATGAATACAGAAAAACGCATCGTTATTGCAAACAATCAGTAAAAACTATTGAATAACACCAAGCCATATAATTTTAACCTATATAGGTTGATTCACCAAGTATAATTACCTACCTTTTGGAATTTAAAATAAACTTAAATAGGTACTATATTTTTGAGATTTTTTTTAATTACTTAAGGAGTGTTCTGTAGCGATACAAACTTCTATTTTTAAAACTATGATTATACTTTATTCGTATACATTGTTAAATACATTATTTTATTTGTACATTTTTTTGTATTCAAATCCAAGTTGGAACAACTCGTAAAATACTAGTTTAAAATCTATTTAACTTTGTGAATTATGAATGATAATATAATATAGGTTTGAAAGATTTAGGTGATATGATGATTTTTAGTAATTAATATTTACATTTTTTTATTTTCTAAAACGAACTAAATTTATTCGTATAATAAATGCTGAATTAAATATTATTTAGTATAATATTATTAGTACGAAGCCCAAAGAACAAGACTTAAATCCCGACATAGTTTTATCCATTCAGCGACAGAACTAAAAGACCCTCCACACCAAGCTAGACTACAAAGATGGAAAGACGGAACAAAACTAGACGATCCTATCCAACCTACTCAATACTTACCACCTGGAAAAGATCTACAGTGGAACCTATGGAAAACCATTAATAGAATGAGAGCAGGGGTAGCTAGAACAAAATCAAACATGGTGAAATAGAGGCTTAAAAATGAAGATGACAAGTGTGATTGTGGTGAACGCCAGACAAATGAACACCTGCTCATCTGTACCGAGAACCCGGTAATATGCACCAAGGATGATTTAATTGAAATGAACCAAAACGCAATAGACTTAGCCACACATTGGCTACAATACAACATCTGACCAAGTTACCAACTGTTAACTATGACTTATAATAATAATTTATGACTACTATGTACACATAATGTGTAATCTAATGGTTACCTGTTATTTTAATTTATTTTATTTTACTTTATTATTCAAATCACCCTAAAATGTGAATTATTGGCAATCATAACCGGAAACGAGAAGAAGAAGATCATAAACTATATATTCTTTATATATTAAGTAATCTTTTCATGCATATATTAATTATAAATGCATTATGGAGTAATAGTATTTTTCTGAGGAACCTGGTGATATTTGAATTGTCCACATAATATTTTTATATGATATATTGGACTGTATAATATGTAATAAAACACTTACATTGGTCACTGTTATTAACGATAGTATGAACATCGCGCCACACAATATACCAGCGCGTCTGTGAGATTGTTCATGGCTGTGGTTTGGGAAATAAACGTTCCATAAATAAATCACAGGATTTAAGAAGGATAGCTGAGGAAAAACATGAAAACAGTCAGTTAAGTTAAAATTACACAAGTAATTTTAAATAGGCCAGGCAGGTGTACGTTGTTGATTATTTTTAAAACATTAAAATAATTTGTTGAATGCAAAACTAACAAATATTAGGCAGCATTGGTAAACTTTACGTTAATATGACTTTTATATATGAGCACTATTTTTTTCATGGTTAAATTTTACGAATATTTTAAATTCAATTGATTTTATAATTTTTCAATTTACACTATAGAATACACTAAGAATTAAATTTATTGTACTAACAATAATACATATTTTAGTTGAAAGTATGATGTATTCAGTAATTCAGTATTTTTAATTAATTAAAGCTTCAAATTTATACTGTATTAAATACTATATATTTTAAATTATAATTTAGCATTACATATCTATTTAATATTTATGTATACTAATAATTCATATTTCTAGGGAAATATCAAATAATATCTGTATAATATTTCTATAAATTATGAATGATTATTATTATATATTATTATTATTTAATATGGAGTCATGGAGTATGATTTTATAAAGGTGTTATCTTATAGTTTAGCATTCATGAAATCATAATGGTACAAGTTATGTATTTTGGGTAATTATTATAGGTAACTATAATACTTAAGTATTATAATAATAGTAATAATATTTTAGTCAATGTTACAATGTATACTATGTATACTGTACATCATACTAAATTTAAGATGTAACATAAATTAATTAGAAAAGCTTAAAAAAACAACAACTTTTTTGTTGAATGTATTTATAATTTATTAAAACAAGTATTACAGACTACAGTTAGTAGGTTAGGTTAGAAAATTAAAAATAAAAAAATAATGTTTAAAAATTTAATGACGTGAGATTTTAAAAGTCTATAAGAGTTAACAAATAATATCAGCCGTCAGGATCCAGGTTTATTAAAAGCGTAATATTGTACAGATATAGTTATTATTATCAGGTTAAATCTAAGTAGAAGATTATATTTTTATTTATTTATATTTGTAAGTTCTTTTTAAGTACCTACCTATACGATATATTTTAATAATTATAGTAGATATGTTTTATTGTTTTGTATACATCATTGAAATTAATAAATATTCTATTGGATTGTGTATTATTATAGCGTAGTAATGAGTTTGATAGTATGCTGCACCAACTAACCTGTGTAAGTATGCAGATGACAAACAAAGTAAAAAAAGATACGAAACTCATCAATCTCGGTAAGGGTAGATCGGCGAGGACACGTGAGATACAGACAAAAAACATACCAGGACCTGTAGAATATAATAATAATCACGTAGTTAATATGCATTTTATAACATTGTATGGCGGTGGCTAAAAAACCAAAAATTGTAAGTCACAATCACAAAATTTTACAGGAAAATAGCTGTTTTGAATTTTTAACGATTTTTATTTTCGTTAATTCAGTTGATTTGATTATAAATCATAAAATTTGTATGGACATATTAAAAATTATTGTAACCTGTTGTTTAATATTATTTTATTATTATTAATATTTTAATACTTTATACTGATAATATCTTATTAATGGAAAATTATAATCATTAACAAAAATGTCTAAAAGGTATTTTATTTATGTTTTTTAGCCTAATAGATATACTATTCGATGTATACACTTAAGATGTTATTGTAAAATATTTAATATATATTATATCAATAATCTAAAACCTGTAATGGTTTTTACTCATTATTTTTATTTTTATTTAATATTGTAAAACAATTATATTATGCACTAGAACAAGGGTGGCAAATTATTTAATTATTTGAACGCTACGTGCCAATTACCTTTTTTTTTTTGCTCGCGATAAAATATCCGTTGCCACTACCTATATAATAGGTATATATATAATAAAAATGTTTTAATTTGTTTCGTACCTTCAAAATCTTTTCGCGTGCCACACCTCGAACATGCGTGCCATGGATTTGCCATCCCCCTGCTTTAGCATATGTATTAAACTTTTTATCATCAATGCTCATAAATAACAATTATTATTGTAATGTCAATAAAAACCATTTAGATTTAAGTAAATTGACCGGTCAGATTTACATTAAACAACAGTAATTACAAGCTGAGATACTGTAATATTTATGGACTAAAGTACCTACGTGTCTTTGCTGTCTTTATTTAAATACAGACAAAGATCCAATTTTTTGCTTTTAATTGGCGTAATACTATTTTACATAATAGATCTATCCATAATAGTTATGGATATATAAAATTAAAGATTATAAAATAATTTAAAAAATAATAATAAACGGCGATTGTTGGTTTCTTAGCCAACGGTAAGTATGTATAGGTTGTGTTATAACTTAGGTATTGATGTATAACTACCGAGCGGGCTCACCGGATTTAAACACCATACTGAACTGGATGTGATATTTACAAGCTACGATATTGGCAGTACCGAATACGACTATAGTGGCGGCCACGGCACAAATAGTGTCCAGCAAAGTTACCAAAAGCACTCCACCTAATATGTTGTTGTGAAAACTGCGGTTCGCTCCGTAAATGATCAAGTGGCCTGTGCCGACATCCAAAGAGTACAACACTTGTTCCGCGGCCCTCCGCCACGACTGAAATATAAACGCCTAAAGTGTGAATACAGCATGGAACTTAAATACGATGATGTGCATACTGTGAGACAGATTGCGCATAATAATTTGGGTTAGGTACCTGAAGGTCTAGAAAGTCGATTGTACTCGTGTCAAACAGTAGATTAAAACCACCCCATGCGTCGTTATCGGTCATTATGGCGGACGACACGAACGCCAGCAAAGCAAACGGCGCGATCGAACCGAAAATCTTTACCTACAAAACAAAATGTGTATTACTAGTGGTATTATTTTTTTAATAACTATGAATTTTATATTATATATATATTATGTACTATTATTAACGTTCAAGTTTATGGCGACCACGCATAGGTATAATGAAATTGTATGTGCTTACCATATTATAGGTTAGGGTATAACAATAAATAATTACAGGAACAAATAAATACTTGTGTACAGAAAATAAGTATTTTACTTTTTGTAATTTTCTAGACATTTCTTCGTTCAACTACGAATCAGCAAAAAAACATGAAATCGGCAGCCGATAATACGAACATAGGAATATTCTAGTTTTATTTTATTACTATTATTATTATTATTATTATAAATATGATAAACATTTTAATACTGGTTTTGACTAAAATATGTGTTAGATATTTTAATATTTGGAGAAGAATGGGACATAATTGTAGACCAAAATTATGCTTGGAGGAAAATTAATCTAAACTATTATTGTGGAGGACAACAATATGTTATTTTTAGAGGAAAGTAAATTCATTGATAAAATTTATAGTAATCCTAAATAGTTTTCTTTAGTATTCACAATTTTATGTTAGAAATACTTGTTAAAATGTATGATGTTATGATAGGTATTAAAATATGAAAGTAAAAAATGTCTCAAAGGTATAAAGTCTTATGTGATATTGTTTTTGTATAATTTTAAAATGATGAAACCACGATAAATTTTGAACTATCAAATTATAATAATACGTAGGCTTGCATACGTATTGCATCGATTTGTTGGATGCAGTAAGTAATAGGTAGTTTATGGTCCATGAAATTGCAAGACAAGTCAATAATGGTTGGTTGAATTTACCGACTCCACCGTAAAGAAAGCCTCCGTCCATCTCTACAATTTTATACCTAGTAAAAATAATACAGTGTAGTACAAAGATATTTTTATTATGTATGGATTTTCATATAGATAAAAAAACTGATGTCTTTTTTATACAAGCCGATGACAATTGAAATCGACTCAACATCGGGATATAATTAATTATTTATTTTGTAATCCTGAACAAAAATTAATAATTAAATATAAAATAACAATGAAAAAATTTAAAACTGTTAGGAATTAACTGTTTGGTTTTTAATTATTAAAATTAAAAAAAATTTAAATATATTATGTTTGAATAATTTTAAATTACTTACTTATCATTTAGCAAATTTCATTTATATAGCTTTAGTTGTGGATAAATAATTACTTGAAAATAATTGATCAAAATGAATAATTATTGCTATTTTAAAAGAAGAATAAAATTACAAATTTAAGTTATATAATACTATATTATAACGTACGAGTATTTGCATATTATAGGGGCTTAAATATTTGAAAATTAAAAAAAAAAAAAACATAAATTAAACATTTTAATTATTTAAATATTTAAATATTTTTAAGTTTCTTAAGTTACACAAGTCACATAGTATTCGACTCACTGATAGAAATTCTCTGCGGGCACTTGCAAATCGAGACCAACCGACTTGTGCCCGCATTTTTCCAGGTACCTGTCATTGGTTATGCACAATGAGTCGTTCATGGACGAACACTGCTCCCACGGCAGATAATCGAATCTCAGCAACGACCAAAACATGTAATAGAGACATCTAGATTGTATGGGGCTATAACAGATAACGTTTAAAAAACAGATGTAACCCATGGCCACCGCTACGCCTGGATAAAACGGATAGAAACGTGAACACGATGAGGTGGAAACAGCATATTGTTGCGAAGAAATAGAGATAAAACATAAAAAAAAAAACAAAACAAAACAAAAACAATCGAGAAGAAAGAAAAATTGGAAAAAGTCCGACTGCCGGACTTTTCTCACCCTTTCCGATGGGCACCATGTCGCCAATCACCGTCGGACCTCTTCCCGAATACTGACCAACGGCGATTTCCATGAAACACCACGGAACGCCGATTAGAAAGACCAGTATCAAGAATTTGATCAAAAATGAGCCTGAGGAAATTATAATACAATGTTAAGTACCTATACTAAAAATAATAATATTAGTTGACCGGTGCAGCGCAGAAACTCGGATTAAACGTTTATATGTAACAGTGCAAATGTATTCAAGGTGTCACCTCATTTTTCATTTATTTCATAAATTTATTCGAATTTTGAATTTTATTTTTGAAATTATTCAATAATATGTTTAAAGACCATGTTTTTTTTAATATTATATAAAATAAGTGTCCGGTTTCTATATGAACTTCTTTTGGATATATTTTTTTGAACATTTTGATGTACTTAATTCGAAGTTTGAACGAATTATTTTTCAGTTATTAAAATGTATTAAATACTAAGGATAATAGTCTTAAAAGTGGTTTTAAAAATATAAAATATAGTCGTAACTCGTAATATTAAATTTAGTGTTTATATGAAAAATATAACGAATACGGATAATAATTCTAAATTATTATATTTAGGCTAGGACTTATATGCAATATAAATTGTTAAGTATATATTTGGTTTATTAAAAATATGCAAAAATATGCAATTAATATTATACACACCAAATATATGAAATATACATTAAAAAAAATAACGTTTAATAAACTATTTTACATAAGTATTAACGCAATGTCGCTATTCAACTGTATTAAAGTAAATAATTACATGAAATTTTAAATTTAATAACTGAACGATCTTATGTTAGATCTTAATACGTTTTTATATTTATAGTAGAAATATGCAACAATATACTCGTATATTTTATCGAAAATATGTGAAAATATGCAAAATAAAAACACTACTATTTATATTATCATGAAGTGATTCGTGGAAATAACTGACAAAAGTAATACCTAATCATAAGTTGAAAAAAACAACCTATTGCATTTCAACTCATGGCCCTAATTATTATAATCATTTCATAATATATTGTTTATACTTTTTTTTTCAGTTAACAAAGATACTTTACTTATTGATTTGAAATAAAATAAATTAATAAAATATTATTTCTTAGTATTGTCGTTCTACTCGTATGGTTACATAAATAGTTATTTTTTTTTTCAAAGAATATTTGTGAGAGTTAAAAAAATTTAAAATTTTAGTTATTTTTATGTGAATATTACTTGTCGAATATTACTAGTGGCATACCTATCGGCTATCACTAATCAGTAATTATTGACTTATTATCCTTAATACACGAAGTTAAAAAAACATAAAATTACACACGCGAGTTTTAATTTTGATGTTTCAACGTTTTAAAAAAAACTACCACTAAATAATTTACAGTAGAAAAGGGAGGGTTTTACATTTCAAACATAGAAATTTGTATCTCCACAGGACATTATTTGAGAAGTATAAGAAATTCTTATTTTTAGTCTCAAATAATATTCAATCATTCCAGTTAAGGTAACAAATGCAATTATATCGAACAGTCTTCTAAAAACAATATTGTTATTAGGTATTTGAATTTAATTTTGTATTATCAAATCAATATTATATTGTTTTATTATAATACACATGTGTAAAAGTGACAAATAAGGGGTTTTTGAAAATTTTGTGTTCGGTATTAACAAATAATGTAAATTTTAAAAACTTGAAAATTTTATACAAGTACCTATATCTATCAATTTTTAATTAAGCAGTTTTAATTAAAGATATTATAGTCATTTAGTCTGATCCCTCATCCCTTACACGTATAAACTGAACTTGTAAAATGATGAATATCTTACATCCATTGTATGAATATGCTAAGTATGGGAATCTTGTTAAGTTGGCGAGACTTCCAGTCAAACTGAAGCAGTAAAGTAAATAGTCCATATAGCCGTCAAAACTGCTACGTTGTTTCTCTTCTGGTAGCTGAGAAAGTAAATCGAATTTAATCTATGCCATTAAAAGTATTTGCATGGTTTTATTATACTACATACTATTACATAATATTTTTAAAAATAAAATGTTCTAAGAACATTGTCATTTTTAATATTTAAATAAATTCTTCGAAAATGATTATACAATATGTATTAAACTAATTGGGTATTATTGGTCAAGGTCCAACTATACGTAAAAATATTATTAAGAAATACAATTTTCCTTCTTATACTTATTTATAATAAATTTCTATTGATGTTAAATTTCCTTAAGTAATAACTATTTGGAGTGTGTAACATAGTAGGTATTAGTTATTATTGAATGCATAATGTTATCGTTGATTGAAATTGTTTGAGACTATAGACACTTAACGTAGAGAAAAAAATCACGATCCAGTAGATGGATAGAAACTGATATAAGCAAAAACATTATTTTATCAAAATTGTTTTAAAAGATTAAAGTTGTTTCCAAACTAATTAATTTTCAATGTTATTGGTGAATGATGATTATTGGTATATATAAACATTATAATGTTTGGATAAAAAGCGTACGTCGAACATATTTGTTTGGTACATGGGGTTAATAAAAAGTTACTCTGATAAACATGGGAATAATAATTAAGTTATAAAAAAACTTTATTAACATTTATCTTATGGTGTATATTAAAGATGAGCTTTACAAGTATATACTTTCAACTAAAGAAATAGTTCTATTTTATTTTGGTTTGAATTAATTCATATAATATAAATTATACTCACCGGTCGTGATTTTGAATTTTCATAGAGCTTAAATTTTACAAATCCTCCGGTATCGTAATCAATAACGTAATTTTGTAATTGTAGTATTTTAAATCTAGGATGTTTATTTTGTAGTACATCATTTTCATAATTAGAATCCATTATTATATTCTAAATAGTAGAAATTCAAAATGATTTAGAAAACAAAACGACAAATCGTTCGAAAAATAGTTATTAAAGTATACCTACTAATGTTTACGCGTATTCGTTGTCAAAATATAAGAATACCATTAATTTAAAGGAGTTGTTTCCAAGGAAAACAGCTAAACCATATGTTAGAGAAAAGTATTTTAGTAATAATAAAAAAACTTTAATGATTATTCAATAATAAAAACACCATTGTTAAAATAAACAAATAAACACATGCAGTATTTTTAAAAATATAAATTACAAACTATTTATTATTATGAAACTACATAGGTAGTTTTTAAATTAAAAGTTATTTTAATATTTAAAAAATAGAAAAACAAATTTTGATTAACATAAACACCACTATTTTGAAGTATAAACATTAATAATAATTAGGTATTAAATATTAATATTAATACTTGGAGAGTAGAGGATAAATTTTAAAAACGATAACAACTAAGGAAAGTAAAAATAAAAATATTTACATGCTTTTAAAGGTAAATTATACGAAATGATAGATTTAATTTGAAAATCACACTCATAGAATGTTAAAATAAATAATCTAAATTTTAAGTGTTTTTTGGAAAAATTTCATGTGATAAAAAATGTATCATACATTTTATAAAATGTATTTTCAATTATACAGATTTAGCCACTATAAAAATAACTACCGAGAACTACATCTATGATAAATTAAATGTTCAAATAACTTATTACACTTTATATTGCTTTTTGCAAAGATTATACTTTGCTACAGTTTAATACAATATAGACTTATTTTAACTGTTATATTTTGTACGATAGTCGTAGAAATAAGTTGAGTATTATTTTTGTTTTTGAGTTCATTCATTAAGTCCATGCGTAAGTGTATTAAATGTAAAGTAATGATGACCAATAATAGACACAAGACGCATAATAATTATTTAAAACCAATAGATTCATCGTTCACGGACTAATATACAACACGTCTCATTTTGTAACTTAAATATTTATTAAACCAAAAAATGCCATAAAACATATTGAAACACTACAATTTAGGACACAAGAGAAAAAGTTTATAACATTAAGACACGATCAAATAAAACAGTAGTATATATAGTTTATGAACCAATAGAATTAAACTCTAAAAAGTTTACAAATAAATGCTTAAATTCAAGTTTTTAATGCTATAGTAAAACAATAATAAGTACCTATAGTAATTTTAATAATTATAATATTTTAATACAATAATATATTAAATCTTTTTTAACAATATTAAACACGAATATAATAAAAAAATCTTATTGTTATTAAAATTGAGCAGCACTAAAAATCGTATAAATACGTAAATAATTATCGGACGTATTAAGTTACATTAATCATATAACTATAGAAAAATAAGTTTACCCAATGATGTCTATTAAACACAAAATAGCGAAATATGGTTAAGGAAAGAACAAAAAACATATAATATGGCAATAATAATATATTCTTTAAAAATGTTAAGAATTAATATAAAATATTAAAATTTTAATTTATAAAGACTATTAATATAGTGTAGGTAAGTGCTTCGAAAAAATATAATTATTTTTAAATTCGAATCAATGTGGTTTATAGTATTATAGTAAGAAAAATAATACGGATAGAAGATTCAATGATTAGTTAGAAAAAAGAGGAAGACTATATTACACTTTCCTATGTTAATGAGTAAAATCATTTTATGAAAAAAAAAGTGTTTTAGATACAGTATCTATCTAACCGTAACTTAGGTCGTTTACCAAGACGCATTAATAATAATTAAATTAATATAAAATCCTCGGAATTGTCAATATATTACGCGTTTCAGCCGTTAGTGATCGCTGGATGTATTATTGCGGTGATACCAGATGGAGCATTTCGTTTTTCAGCGACCCTATAGACAACCCGATTGGAGCACAAACAATAATTTTTCTGACATGGACGTTAACATATTGGTTCTTTGTAAATTAATTGATTTACAATGAAGGTAAATCTTATACATTTTCAAAAAAACATTCATTAATTCAAGCTTCCCTAAGCTTCTATTGAAATTATAATATAACTTTTTAATTATTTATTTAGGTACGTGGTAATGATTACGGTTTTATGAGAAACTCTGTAAAGTCAAAAATGTATGTCAAAATATCTTCGGTAAATTGTTATTTTAAACAAATTAGTTTTATTAAAAAAAAGAAAATTATACTAATCACTAATTAATGCAATTAATAGTATACCGAATACATATGTTATGGGACCTAAATATTATTTATTGTTGGCACTTTTGCAGCATATGTAATTTTGAATAATCAATTTAATATTATCAAATTTAAAATATATTTTTTTAAATCATCAACCTTATAAAATTTGTATTAGCTAACTTTTTGACTTTTTAAATCATTTTTTTTTTTTTACTTTTAATACCATTTTTAAATTGCAAATATTTTTTCATTTTAAATTTAAAATAAACTAAATTGTTTTAATAATATTAAATTACAAATTGGATAGAATTTCGTAAAAATTATTTATTCATAGTCCCACATTGTTAATGTTTGCATTTCCAGTCGTGTTGTATTTTAATTTTTTTTTTTAATACCTTAAGCGTTTGATGGTATACCTGTGTGCTCCATCGGGCCAAAAAGGAGTTAATCAATAGCGTTGTGAATGTGCCACCAGTGATAATTTGATGTGATCAATATCATTGTTTTCATTTAAAGCGTTTCGTTTTTACAAATCAAACAGTTGATTATCGGTTAATTTATAATAAATTACCGGGGTGTTAATAGAAACAGTATAACTGAAATAAAAATGACTAAAATTTAACCGTCGGACAAAGCAAAAGTTGTAATAACAAAATAAATGTATCATAAAATATCACATGTATGACAAGAATATTCCGTTTATTATCCATTTGGTTTTGTACTAAAGTCTTGTGAATAAAATTTGGTGACACGACGGAGAACAATATTGTAAGTGTCTGCATGGAAAAAATTTTACGGTATTGTGACTAAAATATTGTAAGTATAATATTATAGTGGTTATGAATGACATTCAATAGTCATCATGATTGAGTATTTATAATTTTGTATTCGGCTGAAATAAGTTGAAATAGTATACAATACCAAGGATCTAATAAGACGGTTCATTTTCTGTCTGTGGATATTTATGAACTCATGGTGACATTTAATTCCAGAATGGTTTTCTCTAACAATATTTGTCTGCACATAAAATGGTTCTGAAAGAGATGAATTATGTTTTTTATTCAATAAATAAACGAAACTTTAGCGTGTTGCCCAAATTTAACGAAAAATAAGTATTTATAAATATTTAGCAAATTATATGATATTACGTCGTATCATATATTTTAATAGGTATATCGTAACAAACACGCTAATAATATTATAATATGATAAGCCGTAAACGAAAAAAAAACTATACACGAAGTAGTCGAATTAAGGCTATATGGATAGTCGAGTAATTTTTTGAAGGATAAAAATGAATATTATTGATCACTGTAAGTTGCACAAGGGTATGTACCTATATTATATACACGTGCGACGCTATGATATCCGAATACAAACTAAAACCTACTTATTTGAACTTTGCTGTTGTTGCCGTTGTATGAAATGTAATATTAATATTTTCACAAAAGACGAACATAACGTGTCACTTTGAAGTGTGATGATTTTTTATTATTGTAATAATCGTTTTAATTATTTCAAAACAAAAGCCAAATCTGTATGCGCACCACGTGGTCCCGATCCTATGACAATGTCATTAGTTTAAGGACAACTCCGTAGCTATATCTATCCAAAAAGTTATGGGACCTCACATATAATAATATTGTAAAAATTCTATATAACGTGTACCGTTCCTGTACGCCTATTCGCTACGGTATTTTTGAGCCTGTATTTTCGTATACATAATAATGATTGACAACATTATGGACAAATGTATGCACATTTGTGTAATACATAATATATAGTAATAATATAATATAATAACAATATTAATCATCTATGCCCCCGGTAAAACGTCTATATTTTTATCCATCGCGAGTTCGTCTAATGTTCATAAAATTTTAATGTGTGTTTGTACAAAAATAACTACATAATAATATCAGAATATTACAATATTATACGACGACTTAAATGTCAAACAATTAAAATAAAATCGGGTTGATAATAATAATAATAGACAATATAATAATAATATATAAACGGTAAAATAAGTACATCGAATGAGGCGGTGTACGCAAACAGAATATTATGTGCATATTACAATATAATATTATATATTATATAGTAGGTACCGACCAATTCGATTGCGGTATATACCTAGGTACACCGATTGTGGGTTGTGGACCACACTCGTTCCATAAGACGAACGACCGCGGACATCTTTAACATACTTATATTAATGTACAATATTTGAAATAACTTTAAAGTGCTTACCTATATCTTCTATAACATTGAATATATAGGTACGTGTTTTAAACATTTAAACACGCCGACGAGTTCCATCATGATGCCTTCAATAATAATACTGTCCGGAAGAAAACTATATGTACGTCGGAGCTAAACAATATTTAAACGCGGTAAATAAGAAACTTATGTGACTACATATATTAAAGCCTAAGAATCTACGCGGTTAATCATATTTTACAATAAAATATTATATAATAATATATAAACGGCCGCGGCGGTGCAACGTTGTCGGACATCAATGATGGTTGAGTGTCGAGTATTGCGCCACTTTTGTCGGTGGATATTTCATATTGTGATTGCCGTTAGCTTCCCTCTTACGAGATCCAAAAGTTCGTTCGCTGATCTGAAACGTGTCATTAGAACGAAAGGCGATTAAACACAGTTGAAAGTGACATAATATCGTCGGGATTAGGTGAAGCACGGAAAGCGCTCTACATAAAGTAATACCGGTAGGTGATTATATTTAATGGATCACGATGTCCCAGTGGACTCTAAAGTACCTAATTTTACGCTTAATAATAATAATAATAAAAATGCTAATATTAAAAAGTCGACGATAATCGTGTTTTTTAATTTGGAGAAAATATTAAATCAGTTTAATAAGATCATAATTATTTCATTTGCACACAAAATTCACTATGAACATAATAATATTTAGCTATATACAATAAGTAATAATATGTTGTAGGTTTATCAAGAGGGTCATTACATAATTTGACTTACTGTGGCAGGAGGAGACGTACTGTAAATAAACAATTTAAGCGTTTAGTTTCATTAAATCACAAGGAATTAAATATTATACACTAAATAATATATCTTTAGCATAAGTATAATACCATGATTAATATTAAAACAATTTATTTAACGGTATATAATACTCGTCATATAACTATTTTAACACATCAGATGTTTTAATAGACAAATAATAAATAACACTTACCCGTTCTTGGACTGTCTCATAAATTGTTGAATTTTTCGAGCTGCTTGATTTTGACGTTTTTGATTTTGATTTTTTCTAAAATTATAGTAATTTACAGTGAATAAATAAATAATAACATTAATGACGTCTGTAATATTATGGTATTTTGAATACAAAAACATACATAGTTTAAGAAAACATTTTTTTTTTTATACGATAGATTCAATAATAATAATTAAAATAAATATAGGTAAGATCAATATATCAATTCAAAATTAAATTAACAGATTTAATAAATTAATAAAATACTTTACACAAACACAGAGCGACGAATAAACTAAAATATTGGTTAAAAATTGTAATAAATTATTGAATCTATCGAAGTATCGAAGAGAATACAACTTTCTCGTACTTACTTAATAACAGTGAAAGTGTTATTAATGTAATGAGGAGCTTCTTTTTTAAACCGCTTATGTCTTCTATATACACGGTACTTATTTTGAATGAGAATCGCAGCTTTTGTCATCTGCTTGTAATATGCATACTTTTGAAAAATAAATACAATTTAAATATTAAATAATTAAAAAATATATTAGTATTATATATTATATAATGAATTAACTAATAAAACATATTGGAATATTCAGAGTGACATTATTTCGTTTAGTCTAACCTGTTTGTAACGGCGATAATAGTTTTGAATGATCGAAGCAGCTGAAATTTCTTTGTCTTCTTCTCTTTTTTTGTACGTCCTGTAGGCTTTCTGAATAGTTTTGGCTGCCTCGTATAACTCGCGTTGTTCGTAATCTATGCATTTGATAATATTTTAGTCAAAATACATCTTGTTATTGAATTTTTAATCACAACGCTCACCGGATAGTGTAAGGTTCGAAAAATTATTTTCAAAGTATTGGTTGTTTGATGAAGCATGAAGGAATTCACATAGATCTGCTGCAGTTGGCGGTGGTGAAGCAGGCGAACATTGTGATGCACTCGACACTGGACTTAAAGTTAAACTGGTACTGGACGTGGGTGTTTCTATTTCTCGATCTTTTTGCCTGGATATAAATAAATTGATATATGGTTTTAATTATCAAAACACGTTTACTGTTTAGTTTATCAGATTGAGATGTTCCTAGTTTCAATTTACGGTATTTTTTGTTTTAGTACTTATATTAAGTGTATTAGGAAGTTGTTTGCAAAAGTACATGTGCGTGTGGATAGAAATAATTGTAGGCATAAATGTTTTTATAACTATGCGTATGCGATCTTTATTGATCTTTATCGATCCTATGTTTGGAAGAGTATTGCTAAATTGTTTGTTAACCCTTTGCAGACTAAAAGTACAACATGACAACAATTTAAATATTTTTTTACCTTATTTTTATTTTTTAATAATTAAAAAAAAAAATGTAATCTGTATTTTAGGATTTTAACAAATAAGTTCCATTGGTATTTAACTCTTTAATAAAAATTAGACTTGAAATTAGAACTTTGTCCTATTGGTCTACGACAACCATCCAATTTTCCTATTTTAAATGTAAAAAATATTTTTTTTAAATTTAAACATCAATTAGTCAATTATACAAAATATTTTAATAGTTTACAATTAAAATGGTAAAAAATTTTTATTCAGCTTGGAACTGTTACGTAGATATAATAATAAAAATAAAATTGTATATAATGTTAAAATAATAATATTAAAAAAAGATGGAAAAAATATGAATACCTACCTTGTAGGCACCTCTATAATCAATAATGCTCAATATCTAAGTTGGTTGTTATGACATGGAGGATGTAAGTATTCTATTATGTAAGGAGGAAAATAAGATATTTTATAAGTACAATGATATACAATATATATATTACCGATAATGATAAACGTGTTCGTTGAATTCTGTGTTAATTTCGGAGTTGGTATCAAAACAACACGACGACACAGATGACGGAGGATCGTCAAGCACTTCCATTGTAATAACTGATGATTCTACTACCTTACCATGTGATCCGTTTTCATTCTAAGCATAAAACCAATAATTAATATATTGGATATAATATTATTGATAATGTGCATTCGGCTTTGAACCGTTAAATTCAATCGACGGTCGTATTATGCCAAATAAAGTGTAAATATTACATTAGGTATGTAGGGTACAATATTGTAATATTGTTTATCTGTAATGACTTATATAATATTTTATAATTTTATCATATTATAAGATAATATATCTTAATAATTTAAATTCCTAAAAATATTATTAGTGGTATTTTTAGAATGTTTAAAAAATAACATTGTCTGTTTACAAAATAAAATAATATTATGTAAGAAATGTAAAATATTAATAATTCTAAAAATATTTTTATGATTTCTTGTAAGAACAAAATATGTTTCAGATATTATTTAGAAATGTTTGCATTATTAAAACTAAGATAAATTAAGAAATAACGGGGTAGTAAATATTGTGTAAAGTTGATGAATCTACCTTAATATGATCAGGCATCGCTGCTATGAATTGTTCAGCTAATGTTAATACACGAACATCGTGTTCCCCTGTAAAAAAATAACTAAATAAACAATTCATTACGATTGAAATAATAAAAAACAAAATAAAATACTTCGATTGAAATATTCTTATGCTTTCAAAGTAGGTACTGATATAATACTTATAAATATATATTATATATTATATAGTATTATAGTTGATATGCTTACCTGGTCACTGCAACATTGTTATACTTACATTTATACACCGTAGACAAATAATTAATGGTAATGAATATTTTTATTACTATACTATCAGCAATTAATAATTATACTCTACACGCATACAGCATGATAAATCATGACACTATATTAATATAATACATCAATAAGAAACAAAATCGTGTCAATATTGCTTTTTTTTATGGTGCATTTCAATAAAACATTCTTACGAAAAAATTTAAATAAAAAATGCCTAGTGCCAATAAATAAGAACGGCGTGGAAGTACTGTAGTGGAAGTTTGTTTTAAACACACATATGGACATCGATATATGTTATAATATTATTATATTTCATCGCGACGTTTTACACATTTACATAATATGATATATTTTACATGTTACGGGC
Organism: Aphis craccivora; assembly: GCA_009835225.1. Lineage (NCBI taxonomy): Eukaryota > Metazoa > Arthropoda > Insecta > Hemiptera > Aphididae > Aphis > Aphis craccivora. The sequence goes on from VUJU01002315.1 coordinate 32,606, forward strand.
AGATAACAGGTTGGATAGGTTAGGTTCATTGATTGTATTTAAATAAATTAAACGTTTTTCAATTTTTTTCGTCAATTTCGTTTCACGTTTTAAATTAAATGAACATTAATTTATTTTAAATGCTTTAAAATATTAATTAGTTGTTTCACTTTACAGGGAAAATATAGCATTATAATAGTATTTCACAAAACTAGAATAGAATATTCTATACATCACTGCAATGCAATTAAATTATGGGACTGGAGTCTATAGTTAAACTTTTTTTTTATGATTTTCAGGACATAATATACATATAACGTTTAATTCAATGAAATGTTAACAACATATACTATATTTTAGCGGCATTTTAGATTTAACCCGTCAAAATTGTGGTCGTAAAGGGTACAAACGAATCAAATACAATAAGGTAGGTACAAAATATAGAATACTTTTGAATAACTATTAAAATGACCTTTTACGATTTTATAATATTATATTCAACTATGGTATATCTGAGCTGAAGACACATTCAATACCTACTTATATTGAAAGAAAAGTTCCTAGTTAATTTAATGTCCAGTTTGCAGATGATTTCATTTACCGTAGTCGAATAGCAAACATTTGTTCAATATGCAAATAACATAATATATGGTGGGTGATTTCAATAATCACGGCGTTACTTATCAACGATGAAGTTTTGTTGTACTAATGACGGAATTTAATTATTATTATTATTATTATTTTCTTTCATTTGAAATCATTTAAACCGTTTCTGATTCCAATCGATATTTTATGATAATGTGAATTATAAGATTTTTTAAAAACTTTTTTTAATGTTTCATGAAAAAACAAATCAAAATTTATTTTTTATTGACACTCCGATTTAGATAATGCTACTTAGTTAGAGGTTTCTTAACCCATAGTCTATGAAACAAGAGAGTCCGAAAGTGCTCAATCAGAGATCCACGAAGTGTTTTAAGATATAATGTATTATTAATTTAATATCTAAAGACCTTGCATACCTACCATACATTTTATCAATAATTTAATCTATTTTGGTATATGCTGATATACCATTGTACGAAATATATCTTCGAGTATAGAATTTTTACACCATCGAACTATTGAATTTTTTTTTTGGAGGAAGGATTGTGGTGTATAGCTTATAGCTATATGTCTTAGTCTCTTAAAGGGGTCTTTGTACCACTCTATATCAAAAGCATTTTATCTATTTGAAATGATTTAGGGATTTTTACTCACGTCACATGCACTCTTTACGATCCGCCCGTAACACATATATGTATACATATTACATAATAATATGTACACAATCATCTATTTTTTAAATTGTAATAACACAGTGTAAAAATATACTGTAGTGTATAGTATTCATACCGTGTTCAGCGGGATCTTTGGGTGTTTGAACAGCGTCTTTGATTCGTTCATCGTTCTGATGTTCATCGGATCGCGTGTTACCATTGCCATCGTTCTCACTACCCACGGCTCCGTCCGCCGGTCCATCGGCCAGCGCGGTTACCATGCCTAACGGTCAGCCAATCAAATTCTACCGTAACAAGCTAATAAAAATAAAAGCTATCGAACGCATAAAAATAATGTAGAAAGAAAAATAGAAAGAAAAAACGGGAGAAAAAAAAGAAGAAAAAACCATCTGGCCCTATTACAGTGGTTCGGAGCCGATAAACTCCCGTCGCCAACTTGGACTGTTTTAATATTATTTATAGGTACGATAACGTGATAGTGTACCCGGCGACGTGGGTAAGTATAATAAGTAGGTAACTAATTCCTAGCGATAAAAATAAAAATAATAATAACAATAATAAACAAAACAAACACAATATTGTTTTAAGTATGCCCTGCAATACGATTTCTGAGCATAATATCTGAATAATAAATATTGCGAATTCTCGATTTAATAATAATGTAACAACTAATATCATGTTATGATGGTCTACATATTATTATTATGGCGCGTATAGTATAAAATAATAGTATAATAAATTACTCTACGATTAATATACAGCTATTTGTATATAAAGATATTGTCAGCGTGTGACGATTAAATACGGTAAAAAAAAAAAATAATAATAATAAATACGCCCAAAACATATTTACGTCACCTACGTTTAGATAATAACAATATTACAAATTAACATATTTTCTAAATGTAGATTATACCACAATAATAATGATAATAATAGTAATAATAATCATATTATTCAAGTAGGTAATAATTAAACTGTATAAAGGTATAGTATTATAATATAATATTACTGTTTAAAGCGAAATTTTGAAGTCTAATTTTTAATATAATAATATATTAATAATTATAATAAATAAAAAAAAAAACAAATATGATAAATAAGCAAACGATATACTTACAAATTATAAAATCAGACTTTGATAATACTGGTGATTTTTCCGACGAATTTCCACTATCCGATGTAGGAGATTGTAGTGGTAGAAACAAACTCTTTTGGAATCTAAAGATTATTAATTGATGTAAATGTTTATCTTAAATTCAGTTTTTATTTAACATATGATTTATAAAACTAAAATTGAGATAATATTTACTTTTGAATAGATGGGAAGTAGAGCGATGGTTTGCAGAATTGATCATAATAGTCATCAGCCTGGAAAAAACTATTAGGTAATGGTCTTTTAGAACCTTGAGTTTCTTGTGGTTTTATTTCATTTTTATCTGATTTGGTGGTTTCTCCTTTTGAACCTTTTGTGAGTAGACATACAATTTAAACAAATTGTTTCAAATATATTTAATATAATATATGTTACAGTAAATTATGTTAAACTGAAACCAACATAATTCGACGGTTATTAACGTTATTTACCAAATATATAGGTAATTATCGCTATAAATGGGACAATCAGGTTTATGACCAAACACACGGTAATTATTTTTCAAGACATAGTTATGCATACGAAACTAAAATTGATATAATTTGAAAAATAGAAACAATGCATTATTATTATTTATTTAGGTATTATTACAAATTTTACTTCCATGAAATTAAATGTTTTACACAACTTTTCAGCCCCGCGACAGGCACAGCGTTTACATATTGTTAAAGCCAGACTTTCAATGGCAGCGCTGATACTTAATTACTTTTTAAACACATTTTTTATTTTCAAACTTGCTCAATATAAGATCACTATAATCATTATTAGACAAAAAACAGTTATTATCATCCCGTTTGTTCATAAGGATATTTAAAATTTTTTTATTTAAAGTTGTATGTTTTGTATATCAATTTCAAATCGGAACCAGTACATACAATAAAAGTTGTACAAATTCTAAAGGTATAATAAATAAAATAATTTTTCATGAGGTATGATATTTTCAAATGTAAGCTCAACCAATGTCAGTTCACTATCATTATATAATACATATGTACCTACACTTTATCTGCACTTGATAAAGCTTTATTAGTTTACCCAGTTAGTACCACTTGCTCGATGCCCAGTCGATGGAAATTTATTTTATAAATTTTAATCATCATTTCTCATTTTATACGGTTATTAATGTTATTCACTAGAAAATAATGATAATAAATTCTCACATTCGTAGGTAATGACAATAACCGGAAAATAACGTTACTCTCCAATATAACATTATCAATGCAACATATATATAAGAAAAATATAATGTGAACAAAGTAGATAATTACATAAAATGGTAACAGATTTATTAGCCGGCGTTATTAGATTATTTGATTGGTTGGTTGTTTGATCGATTTCTTTCTTAACGTCACTAAAAAACATAGTTTATTTGAAACATTAGTTGAATGTGAATAAATAATTTAATTGTCTAAATATATTTGCCTAGTACCTATTAATTCCATCAGGCCTTAAAAATACATCGTTACTTAAATTTTCGCTGTTGCAATACTGATTTTGATTGAAATCGTTAAAATCTGTAATGACAGTGATAAAATCATATTAAATTGAAAATATTATATAGGAAACTAAAATTAAAATATTATTTCGATTTCATACATTGATGAACGGATTCTAATATATCGGGTTGAGAGAAATCTTGATTAAAATTGTTGTTTGAATTTTGAACAGTTTGATACCACTGACATAGTAACACTGCTGTATCTTTGTGTCCTTTTTTACAAGCCCACATCTGGAAAATTAGAATTTTAAAATAACCATTAAATATAATTACAATTCAGTGATACTTTATTAATTTATCAATGATAAATAACTCACCAGAGGCGTATATCCTTCACGATCTTGCTTTGAAACATTGACTTCCATTTCCAAAAACAGTGATACATTTTCTAATTTCCATTGAAGTAGTATACACACAAGTCTAAAACAGAAGTGATAAAGTTAGAAAGATCAATTGAAAAAGTTTTAGCCACTGCTAATTATATTGCTTTAAATTTACTTAGAATATCCCAAAAATGCTGCCATATGTAAAATAGTAGTTTCGGTTTCTAATTGTTTAAGATTATATTCAGATTCAGATTTCCACGAGAATTGTTTCATTTTTTCACAGTAATTTACAAGCTGATCTTCAAAGTTGGGCTTACTAAACATAACGATACTATCTTTCTAAAAAAACAAAAAAAAACACATTAAATCTTCAATCAAAATGTATAAACGGCCAATATTATATATACTAATGGTTGGTCTGTTTGTTGATTGTTTGACTGTAAGTAATCTTCGATGGAGTCAAGTTTTTGTAGCAAATGAAACTTTAGTAAAGAAGACGTATGTGACATCGATAATGAGGATATGGTTAGCGGGAATTCGTGCTGACGGTATTCAAATATGGCGGTGGTTGATATTGGCCTGCCATCAATGACTACTTGCAATGTGACGGTGCCTATATCATGAGCTGCAAAAAAATGACATATTCCTTTTTAATCTAATTTTGATTAATCGAATCTTACATAATAAATAAAAAGTTCCATAAATTAAAGTAATAATATTTATGTCATATTTTAAGACGTAATTAACTTGATTATTGTTTGATTTTTTTTTTTTTTTTTTGGTAATGGTTAATTATATTTAATATATTGAAATAATATTCACTACATATTATTTTATAAATTTGGTATCATTTAATCGATGAAACCATAATTAATATTATAAATTATAATGTTAAGTTACTAATTATAAATTAATGATTTTTTAATTAAATTTTAATAATTAAAAAAAAAATAAATTTCAATCATATTGGACACTGTTAGTTATTAATTCTGCAGTCTTAAATTTATAAAACATATTAAAAATAATAATAATAGCCGAGTCAATGAATATTTTATTAAGTAATGTTAACCATTTAATTGATTTTTGTTATATTTTCTAAAATACGTTTCAATATTTTTCAAATCAGAGAAGATTTTTTAAGTGGAAGCTTTTATCACAGGTTTATCTTATCACAAATAGAATAAAGTAAGTAGGTATATTTTAAATAATTTTCATATATTATAAAACATATTATTATCTATGTATTTTGTGCTAAAAATGTAATTTTCATCTTTTTTTAAGGTTGTAATTTGTGCGACGTTAAACAAAATAAAATTACATTATTTATTTAAAATAAATGAGTAATATTCCAGTTAATATAGTAAAACAGGCAACATTTTGAAAGTTACTGGTATTTTACCTGAATCAAAATTTGCCCGAATGACCTAACCTGACCTAACCTAACCTTTCCCGAAAGTCCAAAAACCCGAAACCTTTTTTCCCGAACTCCTTTTTCCCGAATCAAAATTCCCGAATGAACTTTTTCCAGAATATCATTTATAATACATATTAAAATAAAAATAAATTTATAAAATTAATAATACTTAACTCGAAATTCTCGATATATCGAATAATTAATGTTCCCCTTCAAATAACAATAACACTTAATATTTAAATAATCTTGTTAAAATTAATTTGACAAATTTTCATTTATGACTTGTTTTGTAAAATCTGATCATTAAAGTCAACTAAATATTTGTAACTAAAACATTGGCAACTTCATACAACAGATTTCAATTTAGTTTTATGTCGTCTGTTCGTTGAATCATTTATCGTGTGTGTAACAACAGGGCCGGATTTAGGGGAGGGCCCAGGGGGCCCCGGGCCCCGGGCCCCCACAAAATGAGGGCCTCTTCTCAGTGGAATTTTTTTAAATATAAAACGCGATAATATAATATTTTAAAAATAGATAAAACCACAACTTCAATAAAAATGTTTAATCGTTGATACTGTCATAAATATATAAATAAATCTTATTATTAATATACTTGTATATTATAAATTGCGGCAACAAAATCTCGCAAAGTGATCATATTATGAATATATTATTATAACAATTATTATTTAA
>VUJU01002316.1:0-38950 GCA_009835225.1 Aphis craccivora
AGATATTATTAAATAGTGTGTAATAACCTACCAATATTTATAGTATTAAAAGTATGAGTGTAGAATAATAATACCTAATTATTGATTTGATCAAAAATGATATATACATTATAAAGTAGTTACTAATTAGTAATTAATTTTCAAGTCATAACTATATGTACACAAAATAATTATGTATACAATTTATTGCAATATAATAATATACTAGTTTTTTTCTATAGAAATATATTAATCGGATGTCTAAAGTAACTAGGATTATTAATGATTAATTAAAGATTGATATTTTTTAGCACTTGTATATTTTATTAACACTGTGAATAAATATCAAATCATTTAGATTAATTGATTATAGTGTAGCTATATTTAGTGGTTATCAATAAAAATTAGTGCCAACTAAAAACCGGATGCCTTGATATATTGACATGTTACTGTCTTGTTTGTAGTTAATTTATTTATTTATACGAGATAAAAAAATGTTCATAGAATTAATAATAAATAATAAACTTATTAAAATATAAAATAAATAAAACCATGAATGAATTGAATACGTAACAATTTTGCAAAATACTATACACCAAGGCACTAACACGGATACAGCATTTCTCAAAAATTATCTCTTAAATGCTAAAATTAAATCGATTATGACGAATAGAACTTAGCTACTTTTATTTATGCAAATCTGCAATATTATAGCTAGTAAATTATTAAATCTTGAACAGAAAACGAAATTAAGAAATGAATTTCACATATTAAAGTTATAGTTATATGTTTTTTAAACGTAATATTAATCCGGAAATGTGCATTCTTATTTTATATTTTTCACTTCCTATTTCCAAACAATGAAGCAGTTAACCCGATAATAAACATTCATTTTTTCATAATTTTATCACGTGTAAACACGAATTGAAGATTGTTATGATGGGATTTAGGTATATTTACTGAACAAATGGCCTGTTGGTATTTTAAATTCTGTAAAATTACTATTCTTACACATGTCAATTACAATGATTATTGTTTGTTTTATTTTTTAATACGTCATCGATAACCAATAATAACTATGAAATTAACACATAAGATTATATAAACTCATGTGGATGTATAATAAATATCTTTCAGATTTTTAAGTACAAACAATATGTGAGATAAGAATACCCGCAGATACTTATACTATAATCATACACACGATAATCTATTGTATCTTTAATCTATCGATGATTTTTAAAGATGTTTAGCTTATATAATATTTTTATTTTTGTTTTTAACCAGTATTAAAAATGTAAGTATATAGTCGTATACGTTTAAAGATTCAAGTTTTCTGAAACATCCGTTACTATATTTTATATTATGTTAAAATAACTCGAGCTTTTGGCTTTCAAACGGATGCCATAATTTTTTGAATGGAAAATAATTTCCAGTAAATACCGATTTGAAAAGAATAACAAGTTGCCATACATTCCATTCACATGATATCGTCAACAATCAAAATTATGTATATTTAAGACCATAAGCAATGTTTAAAACATTACACTAATACACTATGTTGTCGAAAAACAAATACTCATTATAATATTGTCAGCACGCATTAGTAGGTAAATGCTACAGCTATTCGTCGTTTCGTAACGAATCCTAAATATGTAAATACAACTTAAGAATTATCTCTAAAGTGAGGAAGACTCTAATACATAGTCCATTATTTTATAACAAGTCTTGTTCGCAAAGTGCATCGAACTATCGAGATTCCCCTTGAGCAATTTGCGTATGGAAAGTATTTCTTTTACTTGTTGTATAGTCAATATATACGCTGAACTAACAATCATAACCACTTGGTTATTATGATGCACGAAGAAAAATCTCACCCATGAGGCAATACTTTAATAATTATAATAAAAAATGTTGTATTGAATGCTTATATTGTAGATAAAGGTGGCTCACGACTGGGAAATTTTAAGCCATTGTTTCAAAATCAAAATGTGATATATTAGAAAAGTGAAGGTATTCGTGCAAAATATATATTATGTATATAGGTACGTGTAAAATGTAACAAGAAAATAATTATATTAAGATATAGTCTAACCCTAACGAAACAGGAAATCCGAATTTGGAGATAACTATTTTAGTTACATAAGAAATAATATATATTATATATTATATATTATATATATGATACTTACATTTTATTTGCAAAGTAAATTAATAATATTATCTAGGTATAGTGAATTTAAATGCATATACGAGTAATATATTATTCCTATAAAGTTCTCATTATGAACTTCGTATAGTGTATATAATTTAAATTTACCTAACAGTTTAACATTCAATTGTTTAACTACTTATGTGTTATCTCGAATACCGTTCAAGCAGGAAGTATACGAGTAGATATCAAGATGAATCGACAATACTTAATTATGATTTGACGGTTGGACTGCAATCACAGACAATTAGTTATTTTTTCTTGATTATTCAATCGCTAACTGTTGTTGATGTGCGTATAAGTAGATATACAACACAAATTAATTAAAGTCCAATAGTTAACTGTAAACTATATGTCTATACATACGCAATTTTTTAGATATCATAGTATATACCCATATACGTATATCATATAAAGTATAAAACAGAATGCAGATATGAGAGTTTTTAAAATTTTGAAACCGTCATTTTTAACATGCTCATATCGGCGTTAATTTACTAATTGTAGTTGTAACTTGTAAGAGACGAGACTTAGCTACTTAAACTAGTATTTTCAAATATATACAGACAGTATAGTATAGTGTTCTTCAAAGTTCAAACCTCAAAATTAAAATCATAAGACAACAATGTTTGTTTCTATACAGAACTAGCTACCTATATTACCTGATGGCATTTCCCGAGGATAAATGAAACCGAGATTGGGCATCCCGCCTGGGGCAGATAGTAATAGGTAATTATTTTTTCTCTCGTGCGTGTAACCAATTTCAAGCAGAAATAAACGAATATGTGGTTATGTTTTTAATAAGATTAATAGTGAGTAAACGACTCCAAAATAACTATAGTTCAATATATTATCTAAATCTTCCTTTAATCAGTTGAATCATCAAAATCGGTCAAGTATTTTTGATTGTATAAGCCTATATCTATAATAATAATTTTATCTATCGTTTCCGTTTTGTTTCAGTTAAAATATTCTCGATTATTTTTGTCAAAAGTCGAACATTTTTTTTAGTACCTAGTTATAGGTTTGAATCTCAAATATATATTTTGCCTCTAATATATAATAGATATTACAAAATTCTATATTTATATAAAATACGAACTTAATTAGTCTATACCCTTGATTTATTAGCCTATATGAAATAATAAAATACAATACAGAAATTAGGTTAGATAATACAGTATTATCGTTTATAAAATGCTATATTTTATGGATTTCTGATCTGAGTATAATGATTAAGAATATAAAAGCAAACACCTAATTATATTTTTATCAAACTTTTTATTTAGTATAGTAAGTTAGTTGTAGGTTAAATAATTTTTTTTCAACTTATGTTCAGCATCCAAATTTACCAAATCATAGATTACTGCCTATAAACATGATTATTTTTTCTTAAAAATATATCATTGGTTTTAGATGACCAATAATATTAGGTTTCTTGTAGGTATGACTTGTATCCGAGTCAGGATGCTACAACTATTTGTCGTTAGTATAAATATTACCTGTATTTTTTAAAATGAAAAACGTGATTGCAAAATTGAAGTAGAAAAAATTAAGTGGATAGCGAAGGTTTTATTAAATCATCAACTAATATTGTTTGGCTGTATTGTACAATTATTCAATGTTGTTATTCAAATGTCTACATTTTTTATTGAATTGGGTTATACGCTTATTGTCAATTTTGAAATAATACCTAGTACCTATATTTTATTCATTATATTTTATTTTTCTTAACATAACTTTTTGATGGCTTCAGCTAGTTTTGCACGAGTCAATAATTGTTACTTATTGGCTATTGCATGATAAACATAAGATATATTGGTCATGGTTCGTGGGTCATTTGATGATTAATAATCACATGATTGTTTTCAAACATGCTTGATGAACATCTTACTTAATTTATACATGCATACCTATTGCATATGGGACTATATCAAAATCAATTACTATAATCCATAGAGAAATAATAAAAATAAGCGAACTAGAAGTATAGAATTATGATTAATTATTGTAGTTTAGTAGTGAGTATAACTAATCATTTTTAATTGTGTGATGTTAAATATTATATGTTTTATTCATATTGATTCAAATTTTTATATATTTAATTGTATATATGATATAACTAAATATCATATTTATCTATGTATGTGTGTATGTATGCGTGTGTGTTTGTGACTTGTGTGTGTGTGTGTGTGTTTGTGTTTTTGTGAATATTAAAAATATTTTTTTCCTACTTATATATTATTATTTAATACTGTAATGGATATAGATAATAGAACTTAATTGACATAAAGATATTAGACTAAAAATATTGAAATTCATTATTAAATATTACATTTTATTATTTTATTAAATACAAGTATATTGTATATTATAGGTACTATTATTTTGTATAGTAGGGTATGATCAATGTTTAGTTGCATAGACTGTTAGAATTCTTTACGATGTATAGAAAGTGTAAGTACACGATAGAAGTAGGAAATATGCTTAACCTTCGTTCAAGGTTATAGATTGACTTTTTTTGTTCACTTTTACCACACAGGATATGACATAGACCGACGGATCAATTTAAAGAATCTGAAGACACATTGATGATTGGGTGTAAAAAAATACACGTAAAATATAAAGCAATGGTATTTTACAATTTTCTCTCAAAAACTGTTAAATTAAGAAATGCTTAAAAATAAAACAAAAATAAATCTATGTACAAAGGTATAGGGACTAATAATTTATAGATATTAGGTATGGTATATATAAAAAAAAACAATATATTATTTTTCGATCACCGCGTCTTGTTTTTAACTAAATTGTTAAAATATGTTACTCAAATCAGTTTATTTTATTGAGAAAATTCCTACACTAACTTTTCGTAATTTAATTTATATGCTTAATTTTCTTTAAGAACTCATCTTATTTATGATAAATTACTCAAGTTTTAAATCGTGACTTATTTTGAAACATTTTAACTTTAGCCTTTAGAAAAATGTACTTGAATATTTTATGGAATAATGTATAAATAAATATTATGCATATTATATTACGAGTATAAACTATTATTTTCCCAATTATCATATTCGAAGTACTGATCACTGCATCTTAAATTACATATTTATCTACAATCTACGTTGTGGGACAAAAATACATCATAATATAGTTGCAATATTTATAATTATTTAAATGTTCTAAATAGATGAAAAAAAAACACATAGTTGTGAACCTAATAGTTTTTTCTATCCCACAATAAAATTATAAAACGATTGATATACCTACTAATAATTTTATCTGATTGCCTTCGTTTATCAACGAAAACCTTATATTATTCTATTAACTAAACTTGATGTATCTTGACCTACAGTTTTATTGTATACACTATAATATATAGGTTTCCAAAGACGTGTATATTTTATTATTATTGTTTTATTCATTATATTATCTAGGAACTTAATATAATTATACAAATTATATAAAAAACATTCTAGATGTTGAACTGTCATTATTCATTAAGGTTTTATTAAAGAACGTAAAATATTTTTAATTTATTCAAGTGGTAAACCAATTATATTTAATATTTTTTGTAAAAGATAGATACTTCAGGTAATACTCATTACTCATGTATATATACTATATGTATATCTATATACACCATATAGTACATAACTACGTTTTAAAAATCGTTTGAACGACGGTTACTGATTTTATCGTTATTAGTTTTGATCAAGTTATGTCATAGATTTATTACTTGCCTTATTTTTGTTTTTTATTTATACCATATATACACATAAACTATATGTTATCCCCTTTGTTGTAACATAAAACTAACAATATTGCATTTGCAATGTTAATATAACGAGGAACCGGTTCTCTTGTCAAGGAAGTTAAGGTATACGCATACGTTTGAAAGTAAAAATAAAACAACTGGTTTTGTTCAGCGAACTCGAAACCGAAGTGAATCACTTTAAGTACCATATAGGCTTACAGTGCTTACACGCTGTAGGTACACATTATTACGATGGAATGATGCAATTGATCGAATCCCAAATTTCGAAAAACAATTGACATGAAACAAATGTTGTGCACATCAACTACGCGTGTGTGTAACATACAATCCAAAAGAACAAAACCAACTAGAATTCAATATCCATGACACAGTTTGAAATACTTTACAGAGCCTGTATGCATGGAAAACGAAACCTTGAAATAGGATAGGAAGATGATCACTGCACTATTGTCATGCATTATTACAATACGAGTTAAGGAAAGTATCACGTAAACATCAGTTTTCAATTTATATAGTTACAAATCTTAAGTCTTGACTTATTAAATATCAATCTAGTGTTATATCAAACCATTAGATTAGATGGTGTTAAATTTAAATAAGTCATTTTTTTTTTCAATAGACCGTTTTATGTCTTGATAAAATATTATACGTCATTGGTAATCCGATAAAAAGTATCTACAATTATTCAGTAAACCAATATAATAAAATATGTAGTAATTATTATTGAACTTATTTAAAATGTCGATATCATTGTGAACATGTGATGTATAAGCTGTAATTATTTAATCAATTTTCTATTATCAGAATATCAGATTTAATATAAAAAAAAATATTAAAATCTTCTATGTTTTTATCTGTATAATGTGCATAGGTACATCGGATTTTTGTTTACTAAAAAAATGTGTATAGAATTAACGAAGGTAACGAACTATTACATTAAAAATGATGTGAAAGAGCACACGAACATGCAGAATAGTTAACCCGAGTGATGAATACCATTTCAGTTTTCCTGTGGCTCTGTGGAATAATTGAGAATTCATATTTTTAACGTTCACATTATTAAAGAATTAATGACGTACAATGGGTTACGTATAGAATCTTCACCTTTCAATAATAACATTAATAATGGGACAATAACTGATTATTAAACTCGACATATTTCACCTTTGAATGAGGCAAATTATTAAGTTGGCACAAATTCACATGTAGGTACCCAAGTAACTGTACAAAATTAATTCTTACGGCACTTTTAAATTAGCCTCATTCGAGTTTAATACTGTGTGGAAAATATTATCAATGAAAATAAAATATACTCAACGTAAACAATATTGCAATATTGCAGTATAATTAATTTAGACGCATCGTGTTTTAATACCTATACATAATACTATAAGATTCCAGGGTTAGTGTTTGATATTTTAAACATTATGATTATTATATGAATAGGCTTAGGCCTATTATTAACTATTTTAAAACAGAAATCTAACGGTGTTAGTCTTAACATACAAATTATATGTTAAATAGTTGGAAAAAAAATATTATTATCGTAGAATGTTTTTAATGATATTCAAAATGAAATTATTTAAACTTTGGAATTTAATCTTAAAAGTTTAAAACGTTCATATTCTCGTACGCCATTTTATCTCAATATGTCCCAATTAGATAAATTATTGTTTAACTTATGTGTAGGTACTCAAAGCAAATTTAATATTTAAATTTTAAATTATTACTAAATTTTATTATTATTATATAAAATATATCACATAATATTATTATATTATATATTTTTGAATATTTATTTAATTGTTTCGATATAATAATTCATTAATATTTTTTTTGCAAGTGTAATACAAAAAATACAGGCTGTCCGTGCATTTTACTTGTTCGTATTGTGAGTTTTAAGATTCTACAGAAAAGAGGAACATTAAAATATATAATTATCAATACTTATTAATACATAAAAAAGCGATTGGACATTAAATGATAATAATGATAGTAAATTATATTAAATGATAATAGTATAACGTTTATTGATCGTGAGTAATAATAATTATATTTTTTCAAACTAATTATTGTCTTCCGTTTATGATATAACAATCTGCTGTACATTATAAACGGTTGAATTGTGCTTTCCATTTCTCCGGGTCGATAATAAATAAACGGTTTAATATTTTTATTAATATTTAATATTGCTCGAGTTTCGACGGAAGGGCAACATTTGATTTATATATATATATATAACATATTCCCAAATAACGGTAAAGGAAACCACGCAAAAAACTTTGACATAAGACAAACGAACCAGTTAGAAACTTCCAAATCGTGTTTAGCCTCAAACAATATTTATGCATTATTATATTTTTATTAACCTATAGATGCATTAGTTTGACCGAAAGTAAAAGTAGTCACGACCGTTTTCATATATATATTATATACTTATTTACCTTAACGTAAACTTTTCATTGATTCAGGCTTACCGTTTAGAACACAAAACGAATCTTCAAATTCCATGCTGAGACACCGGTGCCGAACTCGTTGCATGATACTATTATTACTTGTCAAACAATATAATATTATAATAATATGTACTATTATTATATGCTAAACAGTGAATACTAATAATTTAAACACGAACGAAATTCGGCAGTTCAACTAATAGAACTCAATGAGAATACTTATAAAAAAAAAAAATCAAAAATCACGTCGTTATTGTTATTGCATTAAATAAACGTCTACCGCTTTGTGTCGACCCTTGCCACGCTGCATCGCGATCAAGACTGAATTTCAACTATTATAAGTATTGATAACCTGGCCACATGCGAGCCCATACGCACGCGATTATGTTCAAGGCAAACGTATAATATTTCGTATATACAACTCGTTTACAGACCTGACCAAGCAATAATGTTATATTATAAGCAATAAGCAGAAGCCGATCGTCATGGATTACCTCGTTAAATATTACTTAAGTGCGGACAATTTCGTTTTTAATTTTTATTCTATTTTGGCATTGAAAATGAAAACGCGGAAAATGCGTATACTAACAAAAGAAAAATAAATCATTTTCGAAATAGAATACCACCAACGTTTTTGTACATATACGTAAACATCATTAAATATTTTCGGGAGAAAAAAAAATTGTACTGAGGTTAATTGATTTTTAATACTACTACACTGCCAAGTATTTACCAGAGTATGTACTATACTACTAGGTATATGTACTTATATATAGTACTACATTACTACATCATGACGTCTCGTGTTAATTTACAAAGTTTGCCAAATTGTATGCTAAAAAACTTAAAATAATTCAATTGGTTTTGTAAAGGCAAAATAATATTGAAACCTTTTAACCAGTCAAGTTACGTAAATAATGGAAAGCAATATACCTACCTATATATATTTTTATTATAACGTTTGTAATTTAGCTATACGCTATTACTCATTAGTATTCACTATTAATTACTATTAATTATAGATATACGTTAGAAACATTTTGTTGCTAATTATTAAAAATATTTTAAAATTTAATTTGTAATAGCTAATATAATTTTATAAAAAGCATAAACAATATGTAACGAAATACGTAATGACGTATGATAATAATTAATTTTGTAATGAGTTTCAAAAAATGTATTTCTGGGAAAAATATGTATTAAACTTTATTTGTGTTATTTTAAATAAAATATAAATGGTGAAGTTTTATATGGGGATATTTTCAAGCTTATATATTATTATAGAATGTTAGTTGCATAACCACAAAAAATATAATAATTTTACTTTTAAATTTAGATTTAACATTTTTAATTATTCCGTGTAATTAATGGTTTATGGACGCCCACATAAATACTTAAGGGATCAAATGTGTATTAATATTTCTTTGTTTATTCGAGGAGAAATTTAATAGATGAGTATCCCACGCTACCTTATAAAACACTTATCGTTCAAGTAGTCTGTAGTGTGATGATAGACGTAAATAAATTTCTCATCGCTTAATATAGAGTAATATGTAATTAATAAATACGTTTTAATGCCCGCAAACACACATTTTGTACTCCGAGGCGAGAAGGCAAATAGAATCTCGAAAGACGGCCTCAAAATATTTTTTGCCAAAGATAACAATGGATGGACGAGTTTGACTTTTATTATTTTTATACATCTTACCCGAGGTGATATTTGCTCCCATTAATACACATATAATAATGTATAATATTAATTAATTGTATTATCGGCGGACCGTTATATATGCCTTGCAGTATCTATTCTACGAATGTATAACATTCGAAGTATACGCATATATGATAAAAAATGTATCGACAAAGTGAACATAAATTTTCAAGACTAACCACGTGGCTACGATTTAAAATTTCTACTAAAAACGTATAATTTGTAGAAAAACAACCAGCAATTTGAAAAAAATCAAACTCGTAAAAATATAGGAAACGTCGTTGCTTTTAATTCACTACGATTACCTAATGCAAAAGTAAATTTCGTTCAGTCTGTTCCGTTTGATTTAGCTTTCACGGCGATTTGAATGAAAAAACCTAGCAATTTGATATAGATCAGACTAGAGTTTTAAAATGGCCGGTAACTTATGCCTTTCTCCGACATAGGGTCATACTTTCTACAAACTTGGTGTAGTATAATCAGGCCTACCTATTGTCTTTTTATTTTTAACATACCTCTTCAAAGTATTTTGCATACTCTAGCAGTCTAGCGACTAACATAATATGTAGGTAATAAATAATAATGCAATACGTTGGTATCACAATTAAAAATAATGACCAGATTTTAATCTCATTCAAGATGGATTATGGAACTAATTATTGGAGTATGACTTATATAATATTAAATCTATTATACAATATTATATATTATATCAATATAAAATACGAAGTAATCCAAAGTTAAATGTAAATATTAATATCCATAATATTTTTTTTATATCACTCAAATGAGTTCCGAACCTAAAAATAGTTTTATATTTAAAATATATCCTAAAACATTAATTGTCTATTCGTATATAATTAGTGTTATTATTCATAATTATAGGTATGCTAAACTCTCAGTTTAATTTTTAATAACTTGAAATGAAGGTATGATGTTAGACTATAATAAAATATACTATAGTCTAATAATAAAATTTAAATCACTAGGTATAAATAAACTTTTTAAACGCCAAAATGTAAGTAGAAACTGAATGCAGTATAAACACTAGGTATAAACTATATTTTTAAAATAACTTAAATATTGAAATTATTTAGCATTTCGCTGTTCTTAAATACATTTTAGAAAAAAAATACTCAAATATTAAAACAGTGATATCAAAATAATACAATTTAGGTAACATTATTTGAAAATTTGAAAATAAAAATACAAAGTCATAAATTAATTTAATTAAAACTAAAGAAGAAATTTATTTTGACCGCAAGTATATGACATTATAACATTTAATAATACTTTTATAAGTGCTTTACTAACACAACGACCCTTATAAGACTATTATAATGAAATGATTATGACTACCTAGGTATAGATATATAGATGCAGAATCTATTCTAATAAATGTTACAATGAAGTTTTAATATGATTTAATAGGTTATAGCTTTAAAATAATATTCAGCAACTTATACTATTGAGTGAGATATCAAATAAATCACTGAAAATAGCAGACCATTATTGTCTAACTATTAAATAACATATAAATTTATTTAAATTTACCTATAACCATTGGGTTAAAAATGTTTCAGGAACTCCCAATGTTTAAAATATATAATTATTTAACAAAGAAAATGAAGAATATTGTGGTGAACATAATGTAATATCTTGTCTGTAATTATAAATATTGACTTTAATAATATTCTAGTAACAATATTAAATTCGATATTTGAAAAAAAAAAAACATAAACCATAATTTTATACAGAATGGAGACATTAATTAAAATAATACTAAATACCTATAGTTAATTTATCGTGCAGCTAAAGTGCTATACTTAAAACTAGTTTAATAGTTGTAATTAAAATTACGTATTAATTCAACTTTCTAAAAAAAAAAAATTGTTTTACTTTTAACTATGAATTATGATATAAGCCATACATATTTAAATTTAAATATTCAGACAATAAAAAAAATATAACTTCGTCAAATTAGAAATGTTTATTTGATAATCAATTTTATTTGGAATTAATTTAATCAGTGTGTCATTCAGAAACTCGTGTTCTATACACTTAAACACTGTTTTGAATTATAAATATTATTTTCCTAGTGTGGACAATTATTCAATAATACTATTATATTAAAAGACTATTTTCGAAATTAATGATTATTTTTACTAAATACTATGGTTTACGATTACCTTTTTAAAAACTAAACTAAAAGTTTAATTTTTAAAATATTTTATCAATTTACTTAGGTATACATAAGGTTCAGTAAACAAGTTTATAAGTAAGATTACCCAAATAAACAATATATTTATGTATTAGTATTTAGTAATACATGCATAAATTATAAATATAGTTTCATTGTTAAAAAATTTTTCCACAATTTTTGTTTTGTATACAATATATTAAAAGATAAAAATAAAAAATTCAAACAAATGATTAGATCAAACTGTAAAAAAAATGTAGTGAATTTACTTTATTAATAATAATGTATACTGCCATATTGGCGATTCCTATGACTATATATTGAAATATTAAATGGTAGTAAATTGAGAACAAAATGTACCATGTAGCACTTAATTCGTACATGCGAGTATTATATCAATAGTCCGTCCAAATAAGAATAAAATAAAATAATTGTATTAATATAGTAAAATAATAATTATATTCTGACCTGCAAAGGTACAATGTAAGTTTCCTTTATTAGTTATGCTAGCCCACTCTGCTGTTAATTCTTTAAACGTTGCCATAGATAATTTAAAACTATTTTAATTGGTTACTTTAAATTACTAAAAGAATAAAAAAAATGTATAGTAATTTAGTTATAAACAATCATTTCAACGAGAATTTCACAAAAAAAAAGTCTGCAGGTATCCGGAGTTAAGGCGTCGACTTCCAACAGAAAACTAATTTAGAATCAAATAACCGAAAGCTGTTGGATTTTCTATAACTTGTTGCCGATATGATAAAAGTTATTACAATGGTAAAAATAAAACAGTAAAATCAACAAAAACCAGTACCTACAGAAGATAACTGATAAGCAATCCGCATCAGAGTATAAAGTGTAATAGTTCTTATAAAATAAATGTAGGTATACGACTCTTTATATCCCGACAACTGGTATGGCGTGTAAGATTAAAAGTTATATGAGATACTAAACGTCGATAATTGTTATTATTATGTTTTCTTAGTTACATTATATTAATACAATAATTTTGTTTTTAAATAATTAAATAATTAAATTTATATTAAGTCGGTGAATATAATCGTTTCTAAAATATGATATAACTATATAAATCGTAATATTATTATACTACATTAAGAAGTATAAATATTAATGTTTCAATATGTCGTTTAATTGTTATCAACAGGGTTTGAATTAATCAACTTATTATTAAAACATTATTGATTTAACAATTTCATTAAAATTAATAAAATAATTTCAATGTAGTAAGCCCCTTACTGTACAAAGTATATGCAATTTATTGTACATTTTGCCATGAAAGAATATCGATATTTTTTGATAAGGAGTAAGGCTGTGGAAATGTTATAGCAATAAAATTGCTCAATACGGTAAAAAACTTTAAATGCGCACTCGTTTCCTGAAGCTTTTTAAATTTTTTTTATGCTGAATTAAATGTTTTATTTTTAATGCATCGATAAAATCATGTTAAAAATGCAATTGAACGATAAATGGTGTATAAATAAAAATTCTAACATTTCGGCTTTAAAATGTTTTTCAAGATAATCTTCATTAATACAATCTGTCAAAAAAGATTTTTTAATCCATTAAGTAATGGTTTTAAATGACTACTCATTTTATAGTTTTTCCATTTGAGTACTGTAACGCTATAAGGATTTGTAAGATTTAAGAAATAACAGTCAAACAACAGTTAATCAGTTATTTGAGTTATTTCTAATTAATTAGTCCAGTTTTTAGAAGCTAATAAAATAAAATGAAATACCTACAAAAATATGATAACCAATGTAAATTAATGAATTGGAAATTTGTTGTTTTGTTGATATCTTCTCACTTTGGGTAGACCTAGGTTCAATATATGGATTATGTAAACTTAATGCATACAATATAAATGTATAACATTATTATTATAAAAATGTTAAAACATGAATAAACTATTTGATTGAGTTAACTGTTCTGTTAAAATCATAGACATATATAACCTTGTTTTATATGTCTATGGTTAAAATAGGTAGTTTAATTAATTATATGTCATTACATTGTAAAATGATTACAATACAACTGATAATGACGATTATAGAATTTATGTTGTATTTAATAAGAAATTTAAAAATATATGATTCGAGCACGATCGGACAGTAAAAATATACCGAGTACATTGTATACTCCATTCAGTTTAGTTGTCTTTTAAAAATGTTGATGATAAATGTATTGAATAAGTTGTATTTATTTATTTATTGAATTATCATAAATTACGGTGTAGGTAAAAAATGTTCAATATTTAATGAAAATAAATTTCCAAAACAAAAAAAAGAAACAAATAGTAAGTAGGTACTTTGATGAAACTGTCCCAAAAAGCAAGCTTGTGAAAGGGAGGATATTGTTTATTAAATCAGTAAAAATAAATCAGCGACAAGTGTAGTGTGATGACAGTATAATATACTATATTCGAAGTATACCCAGTGCCATTAATGCATCTATCGCCAGCACATCTATCATGTATGGTGTATAAATATTTTCAATATATTGCACCCTTTTGGCAGGTAATTTTCTAGCGATTTCACATTAAAGTAGATTCAAGAGTAGGATCCTTATATTTTTGTGTACGTTTTATGAAGTGTTGCCCACTTCAATTCATGAACGATGCATCATCGTTAACCATTTTCAAAGGGGTTGGCTCACGCACCTGTAGTGTAGACACGCCTTTACACTTTCTTATCTGGAAAATTATAACATGAATGCTCATTCTCCCTTTAAGAAAAAAACAATGTTTTACCTGTCACCTATTTTGCTGTTTAAATATATAGTTTTCTTATTATGGTATTTGTAATTTGTTTGCTCTATAAACTATCAATTTATATGACATACATAAAATTAGAAGTATATAAAAACAGAAATTTACGCGTTCTGACTGTATTTGTTAATCGTTATGTCTTAAACAGCAGCTATGTAATCCTATAGTATATTTAGTGGTTATACTGTTATAATAATATATTTTGTGGCTATATGCACTTTATAAAATGTTTGTTATTTCTAATAACCGACTAAATATTTTATTGTTGGTTTTTTCATCTTATCATAGTATAATATTAAAATTCATAGTTTCTAGGTATTCCAATCATTGCAAACAGCGGGATTAACCACAATTTGCAATCGATAATGGTACAGTGACCACCGATAAAACCTGTTGTTTCAATATATAGTATATACGTTATATATGTAAGTAGAATACAGCGATAGTGCAATCGTTGGTTATAATTATTGTTGTAATTTTTTTTTTTAATAATATTTATAACCAATGTTGCAGGATATAGATACGTGATATATAAATTATACAGTATAATTATTATTTAATAAAACCGTCAGCATCAGTGACATTCGGTGTGGATTTACTGAACATAGACTATATAATATGTACACAACTTAATTTAAGTTTAAGTAACACTGCAGTACTATATATTATACTACTAACCTGTTATAATATTATATGGAATTCGCTAGTAGTGTAGAGTGTAGATTAAGGTTTGACCATTAAAAAATTAATGTGATATATTTGGATGAGACTGGTTTTTCATCTGCATTATTATTTATAAATTAAAATTGATACATATTATACAGAAATTATTATTGGTAAATTATTAGGTACTTATCCAATATTCTTTTCTTTTTTATGTAACACCATGACGTTTGACATAACGTTGTAAATATAAATTAAATTATAGTAGATTAGTAGATATTATATATCAAACATGATATCGTTATAAAACAAATTGCAGTAGGTATTCTAAGTTTATAACGAAAATAATTGAGCAGCATTTATCGTTGTCCAGTTAATGAAATCTGCACTTTTTTGTTTAATAAGTGAATTTTATAGATCAATATATTATACAGGATTTAATAATGTAGTTATGCCGTAACAGCATAATTCATAGATACACGCTAGTTACTATCTGTTATATAATACTCGTATATGCTTATCTTATATACATAAGAATAACGAAAAGATTCATTTTTACTTCTACGTTTAAATTCTCTAGATTTGATGAAGTTGATGTGTGTAGTGGTGTTTAATTAAAAAAATTCAATTGTTTCAAAACACACAGTGGTTTACTTTAAGCAATAACTAGTTATAAAATAAATATTATATTTTAGCGATAAAACTGATTAAGTAAATATAAATAAATAATAATAATGTGTTTTACAAAATATAGGCTAATTAACCTAATAACAAACTACATTCGTTTTTTAAGTTTTAATAAAAAAAAAAAAATTATTTCACTTCACGATAATTAAATGAAATTACTAAATATTATTGACTATTATAAAACTACTATTAATAATATATAAATTTTCATTGAAAATTAGAAACATGTACCTATTTTAAGAAATTGTTTGATGGTTCTAATGATAATAAATTATTACCGTAATTTTGAAACAAGAATATATTTTAAATATAAGTGTGAATAGTGGACTGAAGATGTTTTTTAAATGTTTCAAGGGTATTGTTCTTGGTTGGATTGGGTTCGACACTTCGACAGACCTGTTGTGGTGTTCGTGTATCGCACTATCGCATATATGTTTAGAATGTATACAGTCATAAAGATATTTATGTTAATAAACTATATTATGTATGATTGAAATAGTGGAAACTGAGGACTCTTGGTGGCGCATGAGTCAAATTAAATAAACTTAAATTAATTTTTGCTTTTGTAATAGACTTATAAACGGAGCACGCGCACTCTATAAAGTTGGCCACGTGATCCTTTGAATAGAGAGCACATATTTAACGCGAATACTGGTGTATTTTGATTACTGATTCGATAGATAATTGTTTCGGCGTTTGATGCATCAATCAATGAAAGGTAATGCTTGTAACCTTGACGATTTTGTCATTGTAATAAACGTGGATGGTTCTAAATGGTGTTTTGACTTTGAAGCTATTGTTTAATTAAATGGTGATTTTGTAAATGCCAAGTTTAATGGCTTTAGCTTTGTAGTCAACTATAGTCTTAAGGTCACAGAAAAAATGTTTAAGGGGATGTTTATTTGAATATCCATGAAATGTTTGACTGCAGTCATAACCCAATCAGATAATAATTGGTGATATCTTAGATAGGTTAGGAGATTTCTTAGGGTTATATTTTTAATACCTATATTTTTTTTCGGTAATTTGAATTTAATTAAATTCACATGAAAAATAATACTCGTGATAATTTAAAATTAAAACAGTTGTGTTAAATACACAACGATTTTGTAAGTTGAAATGCTTGTCCTTTTTTATTGAGTTTAGGTAATTTATGTCTTTTTTATATGATTATTCACATCAACTGGTTAAAATAATAATTTTTGTAAAATGAGATGTGCTTTTACTATAATATCTCCAAAAATGCATTTTTTGCACTGGTATATGTTTCATGAATGTTTTGTTTACTGAAGTATGAATGCTCAGAAGAGGACTACCTATAATAATTAATATGCGTGTGTTTTTTGCATTTTACCCATCGAAACTAAATTCAAAAATACATTTGTAAGTTAATTACATAGATACTTAAATTTTTTTTTACGAAATAATATAACATTCTAACATAGTATAAATATTAAATTTTAACTATGTCATTATCTTTGTCAATCTGTATATATGACCAATATGTTTCCAACTGTGTTTGATAATGATGATAAAATACAGTTCGAAAAGCTTACTATTATGATTATTTTTATTGGCTTCCCATGAAGAAAAACACTATAGGTACTTTGTAATAATGGTATTTGGTTAAAATATATTTTTCTTCTTGTGGTTTTATATCGGTATTTATTAATAATTTGCAACTTTAACAACAATTAAAAATTTAATCAAAGCTTAACAGGATATAAGTTACAGCGGTGTACTGGTGTGCAATAATAATTAGTTCAGAACTTAGAAAGTCAAAGCTTTATGCAACTGTCAACTTATACTTATAGAAGAAATTAAGTATATTAAAATATTTAAAAATATAATTTTATAGGAATGGATTTTTTTCTTTGTGCAGTTTTGTGTAAATCTATGAAAAATAACTGCCATTCCTCGACAATTCAGGGACTGGAACGTTGATGATTTTTCCGGTTTCGGTTCTGGTGAGGTTTCTAGTAAAATTAAAAATTCGGTTTCGGTTTTTTTTCTGTTTTAAAAAAAAACTAAAATTTCGATTTCGGTTTCGTTTCGGTTTTAAAAAAAACCATAATTTCGGTTTCGGTTCCTTTAAGGTTTTTAAATTTAGGTTTCGGTTCTTACAAAATGAAAACTACGTTTTCTGTTTAGGTTTTATACTTAGAAAAATTTAGTTCCATTTCGTATATAATTATTAATTGTTTCATCAGATAAGTAGATTATCCACAATCATAACATGCCTAGTTATTTATAAAAATATTTTATGAATTTCTTATTATTGTGGTAACTATAGGTCTCAAGACTGAAAAACCTATTTGTGTATATTGAGTAATAAATAATGACTTATTTTTGTTGGAAATTTCTATTTACATTTTCAGTTGTTACATAGAAATATTTATACTTAAAGTCTCAGACGTCTAAATTCTGTATAGATACTTGCATGAATAATTTTTTTGAATATTAATCCTCGTAATAATAATAATAATAATCATAATATATCTACGTAGGTATTTGTTTAGTTCATAATTCTTATTATTTATTAATGAAAAATAAAAATAATGGAATTATTACAAAACCGAAATTAATCGTAAGAACCTTTACAAAAAAGTATCGGTACCGGTAAAAGTTACGGTTTTTAAAATAATTTAAATAAGGGTTCCGGTGAGGTTCGGGTTTTTAATTTTATTGGAATTAGGGTTTCAGTGAGGTTCCGGTTTCCAATATTCAAAGGGTTCCGGTTCCAAAACCGGTTTTTTTCGGTACGGTTCCAGTACTAACCAGTCCCTGTATCTTCGTGAGCAACTGGAAACTATCACAAGCAATGTTTTCTAATATCTTACCCCAATAACTTTAGTAGAAATATAGGGGGAACAGCCAATTGAGACAACCAATTGCAATTTTGTAAAACTAAAAGACAAATACGTTTATTTAATATTGTTAGGTAGTACAATAATACAATAATACACTTTCTAGTGTATTTATTTTTATTTCGTTAGCCCTTCTTTTCTCCCGGTTGCTATGTAAACATTATCTTTTTTGATTAATGATGTTTTTATAGGTATCTAGTTATTATACTAATAGTTTAAAAAAGTATAGAGCATTTTCAAATTATTTAGATCTAATTTGTTACATGTAATTTCTATCGAATAAGTTAATAATCAGAAAAATGCTTCGCCTTCTAAAAAAAATTCAACATTGAATTTAGTGCAATATAATTAAATAATTAATGTACATATTATTTTAAAATCAATAAATGTATTGCTTCGCTAATATATATATATATATATATACAATATACATATTATGTATTATATAACGTCTATTTAATAATAATAGAACTAAGAAAATATGTTATTAATCCTTTTGAATACATTGAATTTCCAAATTTTCAATTTAGTAGGTACCTACTTTATGTATTTTTAAAACTATTAAAAAGTTAATTTTGAAAGATAAAATAATATTTCACTTGAAATGATAAATTTACGTATTAACAAATGGAAACCCTATAGATAGATATAATGCATTATTAAATAAAGTCCTCTGAATTCTTTGATAGGGTGTGTCACATATTTCCTTAAACCATTTTTTAAATAATTCCATCGCATAAGTAACCTATCTACTCTATATGCATCGGTTTTTTTCCTGAAAGGAAAAGGAAGTAAAACATTTATTTATTTAATTTCGAATCATTTTTCAAAGACTATTCACCAAAATAATTTATAAAAAAATGTGTATTTCTCCCAAACTGAATACGATGACATTTATTTTCAAATTATGAGTATTGTTATTTTTTATTGTATTCTTCAGTTATTATTTTTGAAGAAAAAATTTCTATAAATTAAATCATTTAATTATTTAATTTAATTCCTCTTTTTAAGATATTTTATATTTTGTAATGTTAAATAGTTATATTAGTAGTATAATAATGCCTGTGTAAAGTTGTATGTATGCATCAAATATATATTACAAAAAAACATTTAAATTGATTCATGATTGTATTATCTATACTAGTATACTACTGAATATAGCAGTAAATTCATAATTCATATAGTACCTACTACTTATACTCTATAATATACCTACTACCTACACTATCAGTAATAGTAATCATACTCGGCAGTCGGCATGCTCCCTTCCGAAATATTTTGTAACGCATTACGCGTGATACTTTCACCTATTTCAGTTCATGTCATGCTATCTCATCATATATTCTTATCACATAAACTCGAAAATTGTTTAGACTTCTTATTTTAACGTTTAGGATAAAAAAATTATTAAAACACAATCTTTAATTACCTTTTTCGTAGGATGTATGACAGTAGAAACACGTGTATCCGTCGTTTATATAATCGTTGTGTTCCATTCTTGTTTTTATTCTAAGCTAACACGATAAACTTAAAATAACAGTCTTGAAGAGAGCACAAATCGAACTCCCGAAAACACTACTATACAAAATCGACGATGTTCGTCCGTTGCCACTTATACGTGCACCGGTTTATCGGTCGAAATTTGGTTAAATCTAATTTGTACACATATAAACGATATATTTACAAGAAAAACGACAACAACATTCGCGGTAAGTATATATGACTAGATTGTACACTGGATGGCACAAATTGTTGTTAGACAGCAGCTGTTGTGCAATTGTGTGTCACGCACGACGGTGGCGGGGACCGTAGTGTAGACTAGACGCTCGGAGAACGACTACCGTGAGCATGGACGGAAAAAAATCAATACCTCATGCTCGCAAGTGGCGCGCAAATGCACGGACCGTGGTCCGCGTGTGGTGCATATATTAAATAATATTATTATTATTATTAAATCGTCTGGCGAGTTGTATTGTTTCGTTTTTTACAAACTGTATTTTGGTCACAGATTTTAACGTTCTCCGCGCTGATCGATGCGAATAAAAAGATCGCACGCGTACAATGCTATATTATATATATACCTATTTTAGTGATCTCGCGACCCACTGCAGAGCCAGACTGAGGAGAATTATTACGTTGGGTATGAAAACGTTTCAGTGCCGCCCCGTCATCGTGAATCTCGTTCTTACATCATTTACATAAGCTGTCGTCGCGTCATCGCGTCGCCGCTATGGTCTTTATTGTTTTTCAACATGACATTATTTTTTAATCAAAGTTCTGAGTAATTTTGGTAAACTAAAAAGCCACAGCGTTTATAATAATATTATAAAAACAATTATGGTGTATAATAATAGTAGGTATATACTGTTTATTTAGCAGTAGCCTGCAATAAGTACCTAATAACGTCTAGCCTCACCATTATAATCGATAGACCAAATTTAATATTTAAGTCATTGGTAGTAAGTAAACTGTAAAGGGTTACTAAAAATAATATTTTTTATTTTTTACATGAAATATATATTTTATATCCATAAGGGTACAATGAGTATATGGGATACGAGTAAGATATATTTAAGTACATAATTTAAAAAATAAATATCAAAATACAATATACATAGTATTTATATAAATAAGTAGACAAATTTCGAAAATAGAAGACATCAATTAATAAGTAATGTTATTTACAGATTGATTTTTTTTTATGTGAGTTATCAATTAATTAGTAATTTTTAATTACTAATTATTATTTTGAATCTATAAAATCAATAAGCTATACTTATAAAATAACCACATAACCATACTGAGATAATATATAGGTAGTTCTTTTGATTATTGAAAATATACAACAGACTTGAGACTGTATTATTAAGACATTGAGATTTGAGATAGTTAGATACTCTCATAATTATTAAAGATAAATACGAGCTTAAAATTGTGAAGTGGAGATTGTATTTATTCAATTAAGTTTTAGTTTTCTCAATATAAGTGGTAATTAGCGACAGTCATTATAAGTTAATTATTTTTTTTTTTTTGAAAACAATTCAAATATATAAGCTTTAATTCGGTGAAACTTAGTAGAAATAAACACTTAAATGTAATTAATTTAAATTATCACGATAATTACACGATTATTTGATTTTGATTACATTTATAGATCTGTGTACACACAGTCACAAAAAATCGAAAAAAATTATTTTAAGTAAATGAAAAATTTCAGACTCAATTAAATGTGCAGACGTGTTACCATAATTTTATCGCATATTATCATATTATAAAATATCATTGATTTTTAATTATTTTTTAATGCATACTAATACGGTAATATACATTATATTGTATGCTAAATTATTGGATTCAATTAGGTATTTATAATTATGTATTATAGTACTAAAAAAACATTAATTAAAATATTTAATTTAAGTAATAATTAAATAATCATATAATATTATACAAAAGCAACACGTAGTTAATTGGAATTGGGAAATTGGAAAACTTTAGTAATACGTTATACGACGCAGATAATGAATCCATTTACAATTTGATGAGTGCTTAACTTATCGCTGACATTGACCAAGAGCATAACATCACAGCTATAAAACCTTTGGTCCTACTAAAAATAAATCTGTTATAATAATACACATATTGATTTGATTTTTGACGTTTTGATGATACACTAATTATTAGTGAGTTTGTAAAAAGTGTATAAACATTAAGCAATGGATAGGTATAAATTATTATATAATATTATGTGTGTAATGTGTATAGAGTATGTCAATAATTGAGTGGACCTTAAAAATTAATTATTGTTATCACTATGAAGAATATAACGTTAGGTTGTTTATAAAAATTAAATATTTATTATATAAAAAAAAATATATATATAGTTGTCTTTGTATATAAATATAATATCAATGATTTTAAATTTTAAGATTTATTCATAAACGTAAAATAATTAGTTGAATATGAAATAGGACGAAAATTCTAATAATTTTCTCAATCTTATTCAATAAAAAAATACTGTAAAATGTCATTTTTTATATGTAATTTAATATAACTTATACTTATAAAATATTAAACCCTAAAGAAGACGAGAAAAAAATAGTGGTGTGTGATTGTCGTTGTTTGGTTAGATTGCATCATCTGCTAACGTGAAATTATGAAAATCACATCTGTCTTACAACATTACTCTTACAGTATAAAATTACCCCAATCAAACTGTTGATGTACAAAAACATGGATAATATACTATGGACATTTCTGTTGAATCATCAGTAATGCATATTATAAGCTACGCTATGTAAGTAATTTACAAAACTAGTTATTATATGACTGTTAAATCCAGTCGGAAGGAACGCATAATATAATGTTGTCTATCAACATAATTTTTTCACTGTAATTTTTCGATCTATTGAATATAAGCCCATAATTTCAATAATTTCAAGTGGAATAGGATTTTTATTTTCATTTTTTTTTTTTTTGCTTTAAATTTACTTTTAAATATTTTAACATATTGAATTACTAACAGCAAAATTAAGTACCTAAAACATTATTATACAGTTACTCATTAATACATTTTTATTTAATGTAAAGTTCAGAGCCGATGATTGTTTAATGTTTTATCTCTTCGATTGTTTTAATATTATTATTGGTGATTACTGATTAATGTACGTAGCTTGCAGAATCAGCTTAAACTTAAATTGACATTTTATATCAATGTAATGTTTATAATCACCAACTAAAATTGTTGTTATATTATATATATTCTGTTATTATACGTTACATGTGTATCAGGGTTTTTAAAATCTCTGTTAAAAAAGTAAATAAATAAAAATACAGATTCGTCATAATTTATAGGTAACATTTTTTTTTGAATTATGATAATTTATTTTTGAGATTGTTTGCTCGTTCTTTTATAAATACAAATTGTAATTTATATTTTTAAGTATTGAAAATGTTTAGTATATATTATGTGTACTATAGTATATTTACGTATATTAGCGTTGACAGTATTTGAGTATTTCATTAAAAATTATGATTTTAAAAAGATTTAGTTAAATATGAATAATTCAGAATAATTAAATTTAAAGAATATTTTCACATAGGTATCATATATTATATTATATGTCATATAGTTTTTATAGGTATAATTACATTTTGTTATATTTTAGTAAATTAAATGAATTAAATTTATTGTAACCTAATTAATTTTATGGTATGTATTCAAACGAAAATAATATTATATCAAATTCTCAATTTCTACAGATTAACTATATTATAACAGTGTTTAAATACATTTAATTGTTTATTCCGTAATTTTATAAACAATAAAGTTTTAAAAAAAAAATTATTAAAATAATTAAAAACTTTGTTTCATTACGGAATAAATGTTTACAAAAATGCTTCAAATGCAAAATTACGTTCCGGTAGAGCGCGGATTTGTACGGATCCGAACCGGCTGCGACTATCAAATGTGCAGTGCATGTTTTGTAGGAGCTTCATAGTGAACTAAGCGGGAGTGCGTGATACATGTGTTATACCGCACTAAAAGTAACTGTTTCGTCTCTTCTAAGTTTAGTGCCAATCCACAATTAAAAACAGTAAGTAAATACAGTTTATAATATACAATCTTAATTTTTTTGTTTGAAAATGGTTTTTTTTTTTTTACATATGAATAGGGTATAGCCATTATGTAGGTATTAGCCTTAAATTATTTATAAATTCAATATTATAGAATAGATCATTATTATAATCATTATAATATTTATTTTAAAACATAATAATATTTATGATATACTCTATGTAAAAAAAAAAAATAATTGATTTGTCAATATGATTCTCCAACCAGTCAAACTTATTATTTTTTTTTTAAATTCTGAAAACTTAACTAAAAATCTAAATACTATATTTATTTACTTTATTTACTAATATACAAGATAAACGCTGTAATAAGTTGAATGTAATGATTTAAATTTAAGTACTTTTAACTATTTTTTGGTATATACTTTATAAGCATGTCATTGTGAATGCACTAATAATTCAAATAATAATGTATTTCTATAACTATGACAATGGAAAAATATTAAGACAATTCTTGAAACATTATATGACTTATTTCTTCTGTAATGAAGATTCATGAAATAATATATTTTTATTCATTGTCTAACATGTATGCTTATTATTACTAAATAATATACAACAACGACAACATTTTTTCTATATTAATTTAATTTCATCTTGTGTTAAGCATATTATATATTGTAATTTAATATTTTAGAATAATATTTAAATGCATCATCAACAGTTTTATAAAATATTTTTATAATAATATTTATTATTCACTCGATCCTTTTGCTTTAAATAGTTTATTTAAGAGAGGTATTAATATTATACTCTAATATATTATTGTAAACAACAAGTTAAATAGTTCAATAGATCATAAAACACTTTTAATGACTGTTTATATTACAAAATGTATAAGTATAACATTTTTTTTTATATTATTAGATAAAGTAAATACAAACTATTAAGTGGATAAAAATCATAGGATTTACATAATTATTTTGCTATGAGTATAGAAGTTTACAAATTATTGTTTATTAAGAGAGCGCTACACCTATACATGTTATGTTGTCTCTGTTTTATATAACTATAGAAAATATGCGTTCAGTAGAACCAATTTGCTTTATTCGATATTTTAATTTTTAAACTAAGTATTAGCTTTTCTAATATATAATATTTTACATAAGCATATCTTGTTTAAAAAATTTAAGTATCGAAAAAACTATCGCTTAAGCATAGAGTACGCTCTAACCTTTGATTTGTATGATAGATTAATTTATTCTAATATTGAATCTAATAACACAAAATCGTTATTACTAAACTCATACTTTCTACATTATATATTTGTAATATAGCCACTAGGTACATTACATGCAAGTGTAGCATCTTTTTTTTTATCAATTTTTTATTCAGACTATTCATAGTTTTGACACCCATAAAAAAAATACTTACCGTTATGTTTTTTTAACATTCTTTTTATTATCACGAATTTGGTAATAAAAAATAATTTAATTTCTGTAATTTTTCATATTACAATAATTTTATAAAAAAAATTGAATGATATTATTACACATAATATATATTTTTTATATATTTATAATAAATACACTTAGTTATTATTATCAACATTCAATAGTTATATAATATAGTCTATTATAGGTACTTAAGCATTACGTAAATAAATAAATTATTGATTTTGGTAAATTTTATTCTTTTATTTTGATGGAATACAGCTATTCATTGAATGAAAAATTAACTAAACAATTTTGTTTTTATAAAATAAAATAAAATAAACACAATTGAATAATACAATTAATTAGAACAATTAATTTAAAATATTTCAAGTGCAGTTTGCTCTTTATGATTTCTACATTACTGGAATAAACCTATACATTATAGTCATTTTACACAGTACCTCTATCATTTTAAAATCATTTTTACTTATAATCTATTGTAAATAAATTGTATTGTATAAAATAATAATGCTGATAATAAAAAGTAGGTAGTATATAATTTTTTATTGATGACTGATGAGATTTAACTTAAAATTTAAATTAAACATTTCATATTGATTAAATTATTAGGAATGATTAATTATATTAATAATAATTATGCAGTGCAACTAGAATATGTCTAAGATATAAGAAATGTCTTATATTGAATGTACGTAAGGTTAATAAAAGGTATAAATTATGTACATTCAGACATTCTATTAACAATTATTACATGTATGTATTTAAGGAAATTATTATAGAATATTATTTAGGTCTAGAATTTACTGCAGGAACTGAAATTAGCTAAGCAATGGATTTATCGTTGAAATAGCCTTTTAATAGATTATTGGTGATTCACATAAGGTTAATGATTAACTGGAGTATTTATTTAAAATAATTAAGAAAACATTATTCATTATTCATAATAGGTATAACAATTGTATTGATCACAAAAATATATGTCATTCTAAGGAATTCTTCTTTAATTTCTATAAGTCCTTATATTAAATAATTACACCTAATTTATGATCATTAATTTTTGTAAAATGCTTCAAATTAAATGTTTCGTTATTAGTTACAGAGAAATAAAAAATAAATACTTATTATATACTTAATTTTTTAAATACCATGTAGGTAAATATTGTAAGTATAAAATTTAATTTTTATTACTTATAGTGAAAATCTACAATACTTTTTATTGGTATTTATTTTAAATCATTAATCTATTTTACATATAAGGCAGGAAATTTGGTTAAATTTGTTCACCGATATCTATATATACCTATAATTCTACACGAGCTTAGACTAGCAAATATCAAACTACACGCATGCCATGTCCGAAGCTAATCAATAGGTTTGCTCTTCCTGTTCATTGTTGTTTATCGTTTTGCTATTAATGTGATATGTGTTTTTATTCTATTATGCGTAGTTCTGCAATAGTCTCTTTGTAATCGTTTTATTATTTTTCATTATAATAATTGTTATGTATTATAGGCATATAGTATTAAATACCTCACAAATGATTCATTTGAAAGATGTGGTTAGATTGTAAAGTGATTAAGAATACCGAATAATAACTATAGGTAAGCTATAAAGTATAAGTAAAAATGAAGGTTTCGCTTGAGGGATTCCTCTCTCCCTCAAATAGTCGTGACTTTATATTTCATAGAAGTATAGAACAAAGCAAAATAACAATAATTTTATATAATTGGGATTAAAGAGTAAAAAATTTAAACAGTAAATAAAATCAAGATATTCTTATTTAACATTTTTAACAGGTATACTAAAATTAGTAAAATTTAATGAAAAGTAATAAAGTATAGGTGTGTATAATAGTTATGATGAACATAAGTGACGAAAAGACGAAAATGGTTAT
Organism: Aphis craccivora; assembly: GCA_009835225.1. Classification (NCBI taxonomy): domain Eukaryota; kingdom Metazoa; phylum Arthropoda; class Insecta; order Hemiptera; family Aphididae; genus Aphis; species Aphis craccivora. The sequence continues at coordinate 28,270 of VUJU01002316.1, forward strand.
TATATCTCTTACTAGTATAATAGCGATAGTAGTAAAAATTATTAAATGCTCAATTTAATCGGATGTATACTCGTATAAAATCTATTCTAGAAAAAATATAATTAAGCAGATAAAAATATTATTAGGTACTTTTATATAACATTAATCAATTTAATTTTAAACATTTAAACTAAGTACTTATGTACCTACCACCAAATCAAGTTAAGGTACAGATTTAATGAAAATATTAGCCCTTTACATGTATTTTACTACTTATCCTAAAATGTATGTTAACACGTTTAATTTCATTACATCATTATATTTAATTGTTAACCGTGTTTGCACTTATGTATATACTTATTAAAGTATTGTATAAAATAGGACTTGCGTACAATTTCTTTATTTCTCGTTTTGTACCTACATATCTACTGGTCAATTTAATTAGAAAGTGTTTAGTGTAACACGATGTCTGAATACAAGATTTATAGAACATAATTTTTATTATTCCCATACTGAGAAAGTCACATATTTGGCATTTTGTAATCACATATATGAGCATATTACGAACGATAACACGATCACATTATCGATTGCCTTTTTTATTTTAATCGGGTTGTTTGGATTTTATTAATCATTTAATATGGTTTTTATGTTCATAAATGTACATATGTTTATAGTTTGTGCATAGACATAGTTGCGAACGGTGCATTAACACGAATACCATTGTGATTTTCCTGCATAGGTACTTTATTAGGATCAATTTATAGCTAATAGCTATAGTTTAAATTGGTGTTCATATTATAGAATGACATTGTTTAAATTATAATATTCGTTTATGCGGGAGGATAAAAATATATGATACATTAGTTTATTGTACTTTTTAATATAGGATAGAATAATCGATACCCTCATCGTTATTTAATTGTCTTCATTAAGCAAGCAGAATTTCATTTAAACGTGTTGTTTTCATGTTTTCAACGTTTCGATAAATGTTTAAAAACGCAATTTCTATTGATTATTTTATTAGTCATAGGAAATTCTTTGCGAGTTGGGTTGGATTAGGTTAGTTTATTATTTTTCTTAACTGTTGTTTAAAAGAATAAATAAGATGTATTTTTCAAAGAAAATATTCTTGACTTCATTGCTGAACTGCGAAAAACACCTGATGCTCAACGTAAGGAATTATTTTACATTATCTACCTAGTTACCATACACATACCCATGTAGAAGTGTGTTAAGCAGACCGTAATTAATTTAACTCAAAAAGAAAACGGATATTATTATAAGTATTTTATGATGCACATAAGAACAAGACTATAATATGTATAACAATATTTTTTTTTTTTTGCCAAAGAGAAATTCTAAATTTTATAGTTTTATTAAAATTCATTGAATGATATCGGTATAAGCTTATTCACTTTTGATTTAAATTAATCGACATTATTTTATTAATAATAAAACAACTATATTGAATATAAATAGTTAGTTTGGTTTTATTATACAATGTATGATATTAACCGATCCAGATCTCCAGTGTTTTAGCCATTAAAATTCGATTAACGGTTCTTTATGGTATATGAACGGAAATTACGGTAGGTGGCTTCTAAATTAATGTTTCCTACATATTATCTGAAGGAAAAAATAGATACGAGTAATAATTGGTAGAGTATAAAACACTCAGTATAGTTTAAAAAGTCACATGGGCATGGTCATTATTAGCTATAAAGAGGTTTAACTTCGTAGCTTGATTTACAATAATTATTAATTACTATCACATAGTTCAATTAAAACGTATTAGATATTTTAGACATTGACACATTGTTATATTGTATAGTACCTATATAGTGGAAAAATGTTTATTCGCTGATCATCAATGGTGTCATAGGTAAGTGTAAAACCCTACTTATACGGGTGCAGTTCTCACTTCTCAATATAAAGAGACGCCAAATTAGGGTTCCTAAGTCTGACCCTTTCTATTGTATTTTATCCTTTTGAGTTGAAGCGCAGTAAGAACATTATATATTATATTATTGATATAAGTACATATTGAAACTATATTTGATGTGTAAGAGATTAGAGATAAATGGTCAAATGTATTTCTATAGATAAATATAAATATTTTTGAAAAAAAAACAATATCAAAATAATTTTTATGACACATAGACAGCACTTGTCACAGTAACAGCTCATCAGATATTTTATTCGAATGAGTAATAATTTGATACCTATTCATCATCATATTTACTACATTTTTGTGTTTGTTATAGATATGCAGCCGGACATTGTAGATAAGAAGCATGATAAACAACTGATTGTTAAAATGGCTGGCTATTTAGAAAAAAAAGGCAGAATGGTTAGTAATGGACTGTATTTATATGACATATTATAGTATACACTTTAAATTATATTATATAGATATATTTTTATTATTTTATTAAAGATAACTCTCAGCATCGTGGCCATTGGGAGAAAGGACATAATATTATATTTTACATGAGTCAATAAAATTAATCTAAAAACAGTAAAAACTGTATACTTTACACTTTACATTTTACAAACAAATGTGATTGTGTGATTGAAAATTTATTAAATATTATTTTTCATATAATTCACGAATTATTAATAATATGATATTTTTTAATTGTTTTATATTACAGTATGTAACATTTTTGTTGATTGATTGCACGCAAGTATAGGTACTGTACTACTGTACATATATTTGAAATTTACGGTAAACACTTTTTTAAAAATATTTTTAATATGATATAATAATTAATAATTTGATATTATGAATATTTAAAATACATTTTAAATTATTAAGTCTAAAAAAAAATATGAGGAATATATACGACTGTGTATAATAAATTTTGGCTGTAATTTTTCAATGATTAATGAGTAAATCACTGTAGGTAATAGATGTATTAAAATTTAATTCAAGGATAAATCAGTTCATACAAAAAACGGTTCTGAGTGAACTCTGTATAATTTATAACTTTTAATAATACGGTATTACGGTTTGTTGAATTTAATCAAAAACATTGCATATAGGTATTATAAAATAATTTTTTAAATATTATATATATTATATTGTACCTATAGTTATTAAATTATAAGTCAACACAATAGTACGTATGAAATAAACACCTTACAAATTGTCTAAACATTTTGAAAATGTAATTTAATATAGAAAATATAATAAGTATAATATGTAATGGAAATTTTTTTTTATTACATCTTAAAAGTTAAAAGCTATATTAACATTGAACTAATTGACGAAAAATGTTTATTTTTATTTTTTTTTAAATATCCAATTTTTGTTCAAATTTAAAGTAAATAGACACAATGATACGTTTATTCAATACTTAAACCTATTATATATGGTGTGAGTATTATTATATATTGTATATGTTTTTGACGGTTCAACAATCATATACACTCTTCTGTATTTCTTCAATAAAAAATGATGCAGTTATTCAAAATATGATTTTTCAAATTTTTAAATATACTTAGTAATAAAGACTATAATTTCAATAATTCTTGAAGATTTTTTATGCAGTCTAAAGAGTGTCCTGTGGTAATACAAGATTTTACTTTTCCAATGACAACTTTTCTTTTATACTATAAATTATGTATTGAAAATTTTTTATGAAAATATTGACGTATCAAAATCGAATTTTGAAAAAGTAGTTTGAATGAAAAGTGGAATGGTTATGTTTCATGGTTTATACTGTATTAAACTATTAAACTATTAAACAAATAATTGTATTATTTTATTATAATATATAGCTACTGATATTTTATATTTTATTTCCTTTACAGAGAGTGGTTGGTGTACGTCGTTGGAAAAAAAGGTGGTGTGTACTTGAAGGCAAACTGTTATTATATTTTAAAACTCAATTAGAGTACTCTCATCATTTATCACCTTGCAGAGGTTCAGTTAACATGGGCCTTGCATTGTCTATAACACAACGGGGTCCGTGTCAATTGCAAATCGTCACTAGATCTCAAATTATAATCTTAGTGAGTATTAGTCATTAGTCACCGAGTTCCCAGACTAAATTAAGATGTAAAATGTATTATAATCAATCTAATATAAAACTAATAAATATTATCTATAAACCCAGCTATTATCGTAATAAGTACAAATGTAGACTACTTACTATTTACTTCAAATTTGTCTGATGAACTATTCGTTTCCATATTTTAATAGATTATTGTTTAAAATAGACTTATAAATAGTATCGATGAGAATAACCGAATACTATAAAGTGTAATATGTATTTCCTAAGGTTTAAGATATATAATATCTTTAAATTTAACTTTAAACAATTCAAACTCTATAACGTATTAAGAAAATGTTATAAACTGGAGCTTTTTTTATGTATTATTAATTATTATTATTATTATTATACTTGAAACTCAAAATAAAATATGTATTTAAATTTTTTTGTAGTTTCTTTTATAATTATTGAGTATTGTAGATGGAGGTGAATACGTAATGAAAGACCGCATTACTTTTCATCGAATATAAATTATAATTAGTACAAATTAAAAGGAAATATATATTCAAAATATTATTACTTCTCATAAATGCAAATTTACAGTTAAATTTGAAAATCAAAAACATTAATTTAATTTCAAAGATATCAATTTATTTTAAAAGAAAAGAAGATAATAATGATTTAAAGTTTAAACCTTATATATCTTATTGAAAAAAGTAAACAATTTTTGTAAATATTTAAATTTTTTTATATACATAAATATGCTTACCTATTATATTATATATTTAAAATGTTTATTTTTATTTACAATACACTCGTATATTAATATTACAATAAGCATATTTTATCAGAGGAAAAATTTACATTAGGTTCTTACGCGATCTAAGAACATATTCGTTGATATTATTAACTACTATTTTTTAATTATTATTATTTTTATTATTAGAAAATACTTTTTATTTTCAGTCGACAGGTAGCATCGACTTAGTCTAGATAAGATAAAATTCATATGAGAGAATTTTAATGGATTTATATGATGATGTAGCTAATTTTGTATGAAATCGTTTGCGGTTTTTATGCTTAATAGTTAATATTGTTGATTACCTATTTTAATAATTACCTAAACGAAGTTTTAGAATTTTGAATATGTATGTAGTTCTAAATTTTGATACAATTTATATGTTGACCATCAGAGTTTATAAGGAGATATAATAATAATAATAATAATATAATATTATATAATATTATAATAATCAATAACTATACACAACTATAATGTTTCTTTTAATTAAGTTTATTACCATTATATAATATATATATATGTTTAAAAATAAAACTATTCATTATTAAAATACAGTTATAATTTACTAATATATAATAATAAATGAAGTAATAAGTAGGTTGGTATATATATTATATTATTATATAATATACATAATATAATAATTTCAATATTTATAAGATACAATTCATATAGGTAATAAAATACTAGATTTTGTATGATTGCTATATAGCTTTGATTGTGTATTAGATGATGTGCTTACAGTAGTTATCTATAATACGAGTACTATGTAATACAACTATAATGAAATTAAAAACAAGTTAAAGTAAATTACATGAATGTGACGAGTTTCAAACGAGTATAGTAAAGTAATGTAATATATTATAGAACTTGTTATAAGCAATACTAATATATAATATAATAGTACATGGTTAGAAAGAGCAAGGCATAATTAACGATTAATTTAGATTATATATCCTGTACAGAAATTATTATAATTGGACTATCTTAATCATCAACATTTGTTAATTTATTATTATAATTTTATTTTTTAGAGAACGAAATCAAAATCTGACTTAGATGAATGGTTTGCTGCTTTGAAGGACGCTAAAAATAATAATTTGGCTTTTATTAAAGACCGAAATTCAACTTTTATGGAAACAAGCTACCAGTCATCCTTTCGAATACCTTTGATAGAGCCCAACTCAAATAACTGCAGTATCATAAACGAAAATCACTTACGATTTGGCAGATCAGTGAGAGAGACGTTCGATGGCATATCTTTCGAGGCATACAATAAGCAAAATGATATTCGTTATATTATAGCTCGCAACAATAGAAAATCGTCAGCATTGAGAAAATCCGAATCTGACAATCGTATAAGTTTCTATAGGAAGCTTCATGGTCTCGTTCGTACAGAAACGATAGCTGGAACGTCTCAAGTGAGCGATAAGGAATCTTGTCGCTCGAGAAGTTTGTCATATGAAAGCATTTATTTTAAGCCACAAGAAAAATGTACGCCGATCGAACCGGCGAAATCTCAAAGCTGTAGAGAACTTATGCCCAAGATTGTAAGACAAATGTCCAAAAAATGTACGAATAACTGTGTATCTAAAAGAATCAGTAGATCGGTATCGTTTTTCGGTAAGCATCGCGAAGATTCTGATTCTGACGATTATGACTATATTGAAATCGAACCAAATCACATCGATCAAAATCCTTCGGAACGTAAGTTTAATATCGCCTATATCGTTGATTTAGAACCAGATATTTATAAAATTACTTTTTAATACAACTTATATTAATGCACTAATTATTATTAAAAAAATTAAAATAGAAATTGGTATGCACTATGCAGTTTAAATTAGTTTATGCCAGGTTATAGGTTAAAAATATAATTATAATATCCAATATGCAGTGTGTTCACCAATTTAGGGAACACTTAATTTCTCGGTCGGATTTTTTTGGAATAAATCAATTATTTTTTATAAACTGATGGTATATTAATACACATTTTTTGATACATTCAAATTTTTTTGAAATTTTGGTCTGCACGTGCTCAGGAAAAACTTTTTTTTTTTTTAATAGCAATACCTAATTTGAACACCATCATATTCGGATAGACCTATTTTTAAGCAATTTTGATGTATCAATTGTGGTTCTAAATTCTAAAAGTTCTAAAAAAGAGCCATGTCAATTTTAATAAATAATACATGTTTTTTATTATTTTAAAAAATTTATAAAATCATTTAAATTAGTGCTTATTGGTTACTTTTTGAATATTTGTAAGTTTTATTTTTTTTTTAGAAGTGTTATAATTTTATACCCATAGGCCATAATATTTTAGTCTTGTTCATGAGTCATGACACTTCTAAAAAAAAAAAAAAACGTACAAATATCCAAAAAGTAACTAATAAGAACTAATTTCAATGATTTTATAATTTTTTTAAAATATTAAAAAAAATGTATTATTTATTAAAATTTATATGGCTCTTATTTAGTCAATTTTGAATTTAGAACCATAGTTGATACATCAAAATTGCTTAAAAAAAATAGTTTTATCCGAATATGGTGTTCAAATTAGGTGTTGCTATTCAAAAAAAAAAGTTTTTACTGAGCATGTGCAGACCAAAATTTCAAAAAAATTTTGAATGTATCAAAAAATGTGTATTAATTTAATATACCACCAGTTTGTAAAAAAAAATCTGGCTGAGAAATACAGTGTTCCCTAAATTGGTGAACACCCCGTATATGTTTAATATTTATTGTACGTTAATTAAAATATGTGTTTATCTATTTTTAAGCAATGGTAAAAGACGACAAATCTGAACATCATCCAGAGTTACCTCCACACTATAGTGTTGAAAAAGACGAAGAAACCACTTTGATGTCTGCAAAAAATGAAGAATTTCATAATCAAGAAGCAAACATAGATGTAATATATGTAAATAACGATCGAAAAATTTTCACAACGGAATCAGATTTAATACTTGAATATGGGACCGAGCAATCAGTTGAAGAAGAGGACGAGCCACCCCCTTTGCCAATAAAAAAAAAACATAAACAAAATGATTTATTTGACGAGAAGCCACAATATCAAATAATAGACGGTGTTTACGTTTTTAAAAATGTAAGTATTCTTTACAATATGTTTATGATCCATGAGTTATGTTTTTAAAAAACATAATTATGATATATATAGTATACCTGTACTTACGTAAAACGTTGTTATCCAACTTGGGTATAGAGAAATATAACAGATAATCGCAAAAAAATGTCATACTAAATGAACGAGTGGTTTCATGAGAGGGGGTGCCAATAAGTATATTTAATTAAATTCTGATGATGGTTGAATAGTCGAAATAAATAAATACAATGGTGGTCGTTTTGTATCAAAAAAGGTTTCGTACCACCTCACACCTCAAATAAATTATACTCATAATAAACAAATACTATATACACTCATGGAAACTCATATTTTCGAATTTATGAATCTATTCATTTTAATCGACTATGTTAATTTACGCATAGGTATATTATTAGATTTTATTATTTTATCTAAATATGTAAATAATCTAATTGTTTTATTGAAAATGATCAATTTAAGGGCTCTAAAGAAGTCATCTACGACGTTCCTATTCCACATGGAAAACTTATCGAACATTTTCGGCGGTTAACCATAACTTCAATGTCTTCACCGGTAAAACGTTATGCTGATAACACCGCGTATCAAGATTCATTGGAACCTTCAATTTATGAGTAAGATATTTCGAATAATTTGAGACTATGTCTTACCAAAAGTAAAATGATATGATTTAAAAAAAATAATGATTTTTCCAATTTTAAGAACGTTGCACATGACACCAGACTCGCTAGAAGTTTCCATGATGTTTCCCACGTACAAGAGATGGTCAAACGACTCGGGCTTCAATAATTACGAAGAACAGAATTCATTTTTGCCCGATCAGACCAATTTTGAGGATTCCTTAGAACCGGTCATAAATATGATACATCATGATCGCAAAATATGGCAAAACGTACCAAATATCAACTCGACCGACTACTTCCGTTGACTGTTGTAAAATTAAGTATTTATAAGCATTAGAAAATGTAAACGTGATATGATTTTTTATTTTTTTAATTAACTTTCTATTGAAACAGACATTGTTTTTATTTGCACATACACGAAAAATATGATAAAAATATCGTAATATATGATCTATAATTCGAACAAATTTGTTTTGTGAAATAGCGGAATACACATTATTTCTAAACCATACAGGATACAGAGAGATCGTTAAGTTATGTTGTTATGTGTAACTTGTAACAATTTAACTAAAAATAATATATGTATAGGTACTTAATTCAGATGTGCCCACGAAGCCCCTAGATTAGTCGAGCGGAGCCCTAGAGCTCCGTGAAGCACAGTTTGAGAACCGCTGGGGTAAATAATAATGAAAATGTTTGGAAAAATAAACGGTGCCGCGGAATCATCGTGTCGGCCGATTAGAATCGACGAACGTTATTGCTGGCCAATAATAATATAAATGACAGCGTACACGTTGTCCGGGAGATTTTCTACGGTGTGGAGACAATATTTCGATCGAATTGATTCGCATTCATAAATTATTCGAGATGTTTATGCATTAAATATGCACAGCAAAATAAAAATTAAATAAAATGGATTCCGTAGATATGACGAACGAACTGTATGTACTGAGTACATAATTTATTAAATATTATATTATAAATATAATTTAATATTATTTTATTAAATAATAAATAATGACTAAATTGTATTTTTTACTAATTATATTTTTTTTCATTATAGCTGTGTTCACCAACAAATATTTAGTATGGGCGTAACACGATTGCGGACTTTTAACCTTTTAATATTTGAGAAAAAAACAACACGATTGCGCACTTTAAATAATTTTTCTTTGAGCAAACACAAATATTTAAATAATTTTAAAATTTTAAATAAATGGTTATAGTTTAAGAAACACCTGTAGTATAGTATACGTATACACAATTGCTACGGCCAGTGGATACTATTATAATATGGCGTCTAATAACATTTTATTACTATAATAAGTAATAACCGATAATAACTGATAAGTGTTAGTGGCTGTGCTTTTCCAACGTACGAGTATATTCACATCCTATAATATTTATTGTACCGGATTTTATTTTATTGATTATTAACTAATACTCTACGTCAAAGAGATCTATATTGTGATAGTCATCGCCCGTCGGTCACATTCTCACGTCATATTATCTAAACGTTATATTATATTGTGACAGTCTAAATTGTGCAACGTGTATATTTTCATTTTATTTTTGTGCAATTTTGTTTTGGGAAAATGGAGAAACAAATACAAAAAAAATTTGAAACAGAAAAAGGTAAGCCGTGTGCCTGTGTATTAGATTCTGAACGAAGTGAAGAATGTATTGATTTTACAATGATGTGTGTTTTTTTTTTTTTTTGTTTTGTTTTTGTGTCTGTGTACTGTGTACAGCATAACTAGTCGAAATAATGCTCCAATTTCAAAGTATGAGGGTGGTTTCCGATGTAAAAGTGAATATCCTTGGTGCATTATAGAGGTAAAAAGTTAACATTTTCCAACAGTTTTCAAAAAAAATCGAGAAAAACAAAAAAAAAATGACGGAAAAATTCCAATTTTTACGCAAAACCAGTTTTCGACCAAATCGAATTTTTTTTATGGTTGTAATTCAAAAACTAATCACTGAAAATACTTGAAATTTTCACCAAATGCTTATGTCAGTGGTACCTATATATAGTTAAATTTTCAAAAAAATTTTGATTTTTTTTTTAGTTATTTATAGACCACTGAAATTTTCAATTTTTTTGAGAAATTTTTTTTAAAGTGTCGATAAAAAATTTTTGGATAACCAAAAA
>VUJU01002317.1:0-38875 GCA_009835225.1 Aphis craccivora
ATATATTATATTATTAATTCATACTAACCTCGCGAATTGTATGCGCTAACCACAACCACGTTAACAGCGTTCGTATGACGCAAATATCTTTACTATACATATCAAATATCAAATACCTTACATTATTGCACTTAAAACTCACCGGTAACGTGTTACTTGATGGCTAGAAATCGGATTTATAAGCACTCAAAAATTGGGAAGTACGATAGAAAACAAATTGATAGCTTGCTCTATGGTAAGTGTCGAATGGGTGACTGTAATAATGAATGTGTTAAAATTAAATTCAATAATGCATCAATGTAGGAGAAAAATAATTCCGAGTCGAAACTATCTGTCAGCTAAGTATACTGCATTATACCTATGCTATCGATTATATACTAATGTAATTTATTTTACTATAAGTATTAGGTACGGTTAATTGGATTACAGTATTTTATATTTTATTTTGCATTTTCAAGCGTTATTTTGAATTGTAAACATTTTTTATCGACAATAATTGAAAACAAAATCAAAAATTACTTATGCCTATAAACTGAGTAAAAATATTTAAAAAATGTTATGAACAATTCAAGTAGGTAATTACAGTCATTTATTACAATATTGAAAATCTTATAAGGTAAAATAATTATTTTACAGGTGAATATAACAATATGAACTTCAAACATGCTTAAAATATTAATACGAATGATTGTAAAATTTGTTATAAAGAGCTAAACACGGGCGATTAGTCCTTACGTCATACACGTTCTTATCACACGCACAAATCTTATCAATGGATCCGTTGGATCCAAACAAAGATTATTACAATGTAATAATACATATTGCTTAAATTGATATTTTACACGTTATTTACACGTAATTTAAGCAGAATTGATTAATTCTTAAGGTTTGTGTGTACTAATGCACTGTGCATAGTTAGTTTAATGAAAAACCGCGTAAATTGAAAGTTTAAACTACAATTTTATTCAAATTTTCTAAAAGTATATGCTTTTCATTACCTAGTTTAAAATATTTGTTTGGATCCAATTGGGATATTTGATAAGAATTTAAAACATTTGTGACGTAATACTAATCGCCCGTACTGTGTTCCATTGTTTCTGATATTTATATGTTATCAGTTAATGGGTTAATTCTGAAATATATTGAACAAATACATTTAAGAAAATTAAACAAAATAAACATTAGGTAATATATTTAAAAAAATAACGTCTGTGCAAAAAAAAGTAAAAAGTTCATGCAAATTTTTGGATTGCAGAACTTCAGCCAAAAGTAATACATATATACTATATTACTATATAGAGTACCCCGTCGTATTAGTATTTGTCCTCATACAAAGTGGCTGCCTAAAACTTTATTTTATATATACATATATTAAATAACATAATAAATAATCCTATGTATAATATGGCCTCCTGTTTAATATATTCTTAACGTTACTATTTCAATATTGAATAGAAATGCACAAGTTATCAAACTTCTAAAAATAAATTTTTTTCCTTGTTATTAAATTGGAAATTTTAATGTTAAAAACACGATGGGGAACTTTTTTATTTTTATTTTGAGTTTAGGCAAACAAAAATATACTTTTAATAATAACAACAATTGCTATTCAATGTAATAATACAATAAACATTTTCATATTATATCGAAAATATTAATAAGTAAAAATGTATTGACGAGGACAAAAGACTATTGTATTATATATCGGTATAGAGTAATATAGAAGTTTATTTCCAAAATTAAAAAGCAGTTTAGATCGTTTGGTGATATTTTCTTTTTTCGAAAAAAATGTTTTCAGCAAGGACCCCGGGTGTAAAGATAAATATTAAAATTTAACAACAAAAGCCCCATGCTTACCTGCAAGGAGTAAATATGTACATGGGAATAAGGCTTATTGTTATTACCAAATATTAATTTGGATATCAAATTATAAAATAGAGCGAAAGGGTGAATTAGGTACGCGGACAATTAAAATAACCAAATGGTCGATATATTCGTTTATTAAGTTTATTACATTTTAATTATTCAGAATGATTTGTTAGGTTGGTAATTGTGAAATCAAGTGTAAAACTATTACATATGTAATTATGTTTTTAAACAATGTGTGTACGTATTAATGTTATTAGTATTGTAAATGGCCATAAATTATTTATTTTTTGTTTAATTCATGTACGTCAATGAAAATGTACAGATTTATTTAAATTATGTAAAAATAAATCATCAATCCTACGCTGTTAAATAACGTATAAAAACAAACTTAAAACTACTTTAAAATAATAATAACTAATACACATGCACATAATATACTGTAGGTATGTACCTACCTGTATAGTTTTAAAATGTTAATTGGTCGTATGATTAAACAAAAATAATTAATTCATAGGTTTGTTAAACACAATTGGGCATAAGAGGCATTACCTGCAACACATGGCTTCATACATTTTTAAATTTTAGATTTATTCACTATGGAAATTATGTCATATTATGTCATTATGTCATAATAACTGATATAGCATAATATTATATTTATTATTTCAACATGTTGGTATATTATTGATTTTATTTTAAGTCCAAACTTATAACCGATATTATAAAAATATTAAAGAATATTCCCGATATTGAGACGCCAAAAGGAACATCTGTAACTAGTAACTGCTTACCTATTTTCTGACTATACAAAATTACAATATTGAAGTGACATTTTGAAAATGTTCTGTAAAATAAATTCATTGCAATCTCCTTATTCAGATGCTAGCAAGGAAAGAACATTTATCTACATATAACTAATATTTATTTAATCTCAAGCTTTGAAGTTATTTTATACACATACTACCGAATGGCAATGACTTATGATTAATATCTGTGAGTACTGAGTAGGTAGGTATCATCAAGATATATGAATTTAAAAAATATAAAATGGGTATATATTATAATATTTTAAAGTAGTATTGATAGACTTAAAATTGTTGTTATTCTTTGCGTACATATATTCGGAATGATTATCGTCCGTACCTATAATAAATATGATTATAAACAATTTAAATTAAGTAGCTATACTTATATTATAATGTGTAAGAATTTAATATGGTATAGTTTAATCTTCCCATCAAACTATATATATTTATAAAATCGAATATACGTTTGTTCTTTATTTATTTCCACACTAATCGTCCGTTCACCAAGACGCTTTGAGAAGTTATTAAGTACATTCTGGTGATGGTTTCTGATATATTACATCCTATTTTAAGTATTATTTTTTTACGTGCATTTGTAAAAATAGAAACTTAAAATATGAAAGCATTAGATAAACAGAGTTTTTTTTAGTAGTTTTAAAATTGTAATGGTATACTGCATAGTCTAAATTTGAAAAAAATTGTTTGACTACGAGGCACCTTTGAGCATTAATCGACATATATTATAATTTATAAATGTAAATATTTGAATGTATCAACTTTTGAGAACTCAATTAAAAAACATTTATAAAAGTCAAAATTTGAATTATCATAAATTAATTATATTAAATTTATGGAGAAAATGGGAGTGGACACATCATCATCTACCTCGCATTTTGTATTCCTTTTATAATATAAGAACAAGCCTATTTTTTATGTACTCATTTTGTGACAACTTTTTTCCAATTTTTTTTCACAAAATTATTCCAAATACCTACCTGAGTGTCACCACGTCACCCAATTTTTAAAATTTTGATTTTAAAGGGTTGCAATTGGTAAAAATATATTTTTAAAAATAAAATAAAATACAAAATATGAAAAATAAATAAAATAAGTCAGGTTATATAAGAACTATATAAAAACCACGAGATGGAAAATTATTAAATAAAATTCTAATCATATTATAGAATTAGCATTTTAACGGGCAACGTAGTGCACCGCGGGGTCAGTTAGTGTAATATAATTGTATACAATATTAAAAAATTGATGAGTACGTGTTTTTAAAAGAATAGTAGTTTTGTATTTTATTTCGATTATTGTTTATCATTCAGTGCCACTCACGATGATGACAAGTGACAAGTGAAAATAATACAAATAATATTTATAGTATGCTTTATGGTATCGGTGTGGTGGTTTGTACGATAAGTCGTCCTAGAATCAGAATATTTTGACCACTGAGTTTTGACGGTTTTATATGGATCGCGAATGACGACGGCGAAATAAACAAAATATAAACACCCGACGACGTGCATAACAATACTACATAATAAAATATTCCATCTAAATCGAATATTTGAATACGTCGCTTTTAGGGTTGCCCATGAATCGTGAACGAATATTTGTGTATTGTGCATTCAATGTGTGTGTCTTATATTTACGCATATCGGCGGCTTACACGGAAATATCATATAGAAAATATGTTCACCCACAAAACATTATTTTCGTGTCCAAATAACGACATCTCTGGCTAGGTGAGATGTCGGTCGCCGAAGGAATGGAAAAAAATATTGGCAATGGATTAGTAAATATACTTTGAAGACTTTTCGCTCTGTCGTTACAACAATACAGCGATAATTAGAAATCGAAATTTGCAGCGACCAGAAAATAAATAAATACACAGTTAAAAGTGAAAACAAAGTTCTCGAAATAATTATCTATGATAATATTGTAGTTTAGTAGGTACTATAAAATCGCTGAGTCAAAAGCCCGCCATATCATAATGATATGTTGCGATGATGGTTAAAATCTGATGTTCACCTCATCCCCTGCTTACTGAAATTAGATTAAAAGACACACAGAATGAAACGAAATTCTAATAGAATCATACCTAAATAGAAGGTAAATACAATAAAAAAAAAATCCTACACGATAATAATATTAAACGCGACGAGGACTGCAACGCACAAGTATGGAAAGATGCATTTTTTACGCAGTATGGCCTTACACATGATATAACTCGTTAAAAATACTTTTCAAATTAATAATTTTGAATAGTTTTATTAAATTAAATACAATCTTTTTTTTATTAAACCTCTCCGAGACATGATTAAGCAAAGTGAATTTTTTCTTCTTTCCAATTATGAATATAAATATTTATAAGCAAAATATATATATGTATCTTTTTTTAAATGAAATAAAATCAATAGACAAATATAAGTATAGTATTTATCCAAAACGCAGATGTAAGTTTTTTTTATGTATTTTTAAATAAAAAATCAGAAATGCAGTGCAAGTAATTTTTATACAATGATGTGTTTCGGGCGGAAATTACCGGCCGGCGTCATGAAAATATACCTAAAATGATGAAGAAATGCCATTTAAAGAGGAGGTCTAACTATATATTTTATAATACCTCTAAATACCTTAAAAATTATCAAATATTTAATAAATTCATAAAAATAGTAATTAAATTAATTACATATTATTTTAAAATAATTTGATATTTGTGAATATTTTGTTTAAAATTACTTTTTCTTACATATTTGACTGATGATCATGATAAATTTAATATAGATACAAATTCATAAAATTATATTTTTTTAGTCTTTATTAAGAAGGGTGTATAATTATAATAGGTATAGAAAGGCAAATTATTATTATTATTATTTAAAACTTAGATTTCTATAATTGTATACATAATGACGATATTGGCATAAACATTGACCATATTATTATTTGTAAATATAATAAGTAATTTTTATTAATAAGACTATTCTTCTTCCACAAACAGACAATATAGCGGAATAATGAGTTACACCCGAAGACACTTGAATGTATCACCTTGCATAATGTAGCCGTCCATATTGAACTCGCATTCAATTTAATTTGATCCCATTTAATTTTGTTTTGGAAACTCGAAAAGATCGAATTATTACCTAAAGCGCCAACGTTTTCAAAAGCACCGTATATCAATATTTATTTTCGCTTACAACAACAATTTATAATGTATGACAAATTATAATATAATTGGTTGTAATCTTAAAAATATAAGAAATTAAGATGTGAATCAAACATAATACATGTACATAATATAAAAACAAAAATAAATGCAAAACTAAAATTGTATGTTTGCGGTTTTATAAATAGTACCTATAATATTTATTGTAGGTAACATAATTAATAGATTTATCCATTTAGGAATTAAAACCCAGTCATATATTTTATAATATAGGTAACTTAATGAAAAAAAAAAAAAATCAAATGGCAATTTAAGATTTGATTTTGATTATCAAAGCACTACATGGTAATACATTCAGTACGCCATTTATAGTAGTAATTTTAATAAACCTATCGTGCATGACTTAATCCTTTTTAAGGGACCATTAGGTCACTGTAAATCCATTAAAAAAATGTTAAGTGATTATTTATGTGATCCATCATTAACGACATTATATTATTATGTTAATACAACAAAGTATCTACCAAAAGATTAGTCAAATGTGTATTTATTACTCAAAATGACCTCATGTTTATGGCGGATGGAATATTATTTTTACACTGTACAACTGTTATACATGTAACATATTATATGTAAAATTTTGTGAATACATGATTATCGTAGGTAATATTATATATGTATAAACATAAATTTAACATAACGCTTCAGTGATGATTTAAATAGCACAAAATAAGGCCATTTAAATTATTTCAATATTAAATTCAATTAGCAATAATAGTATGCGAGTAAATCAATATTAATTTTATATACATAGACTTGACGTAAACAAACGGCCTCGATTTATTATCATTTCACGACCGTGAAAATAGTGGTGTTAATAGTTGGTAATTTTATTATATCCTATCCAAGTTTATATGGTGACATACCTACTCGACAACATCTATACATGTATTTTCTAAAATAAAATTGACATCAGCAGTAACGTACGGTGTGTGCAGACATCATTTAAATATAGATTTAAAATTTTAGCCAAAACATGAACATTATTAAGTCAAAAGTAAAGTCAAACAAATTAATGATAATCTTGAAATTAGTTCTTTATAGTATGATATCTCTACTTTGTATATTTGTAGAATTAGACATGATATGGTATAATTTTTTACATCGATACTGAAATAAAATTATACCTAATAATCTTTGGAAAAATGGATAACCAAGAATACAAGAAAGAAAGTCAAATGTCAGTCTATAACTGAATGTAGACAACATTAGATTAATATGATTAACTTTAGCTATAAGTTATTAACTCATTTTTAATTTTAATTTTTTCTTTTAAAAATTTTTGTTACACTGTCTACGTGCAGAAAATTTATAATAAACTTGTATTTATAATATTTTTAGTGTTCAGTCAATAGCTGGTTAATAATATTTTTTTCTTTCGTCATCATTTGTTCATTTTATGAAATGTTCTTGTTTCAAATGAATTTCATTTCTAAGAATTAATTTCCTGAAAAACAATTTATTAATACCGCTCATCTTGAGAGGCAGTTAGACAAAGTGTATATTATAGGTAAGTACCTAAAATACAAAAACTTTGCAACTGACTTGAATTTATTTTAAAAATGTTTTTTTTTTTTTGTATAATAAAAACCTATTAAAATATTTTTTTGTTTTTGTTTTTATTTTTATCATTTCTCAGTACGTGTCCACCATTTTATTTATGGTTTACTTTTTATGACACTTAGTTTTGAATTTTTAATTTAACTGCCCACCTGTTGCATTTTCATTCGTTAAAACTGCAAAAAATTATAAGTAGGTACCATAGACATGATCGATATATTATTTAAAATAATAAATATTTGTAAGCTTCATATTATTTGTTCACTATATTAGTATAAGTAAATCAAAAAGCAGCTTGTTAGTATGTAATAAGTATATTAGATAGGTAAAATATTGTTTATTATAAATATGAAAATTTAATAATTTACGGTCACAAACAACTACTGAACTAGTGTTTAAGCTAACACAATTAATACATTTTCTTTTTTTTTTACAGTTATAGATAATATTTAATAAGTACCTAAGTACATACTAAAATAACTTATATTTTGTAGACAATAAATATTATGAATGTGACAATTATTACACTATTCAATATGAATATTCAAATATATTATGTACAATGTGTTGTTTTTTTATTTGTTATTTTCAGCACAAATATTACGTAAATTAGGCACAACGATAGATATTATCATCAAGTATTTCCTTTTGAATAATATAATATAGTACTACTATTATCGTTTAGAATAAAATTAGCACACATATTTTGTTGTATTTCAATAGTATAATATAATTTAAATCCCAAATTTTATAAGCAATTTCGTATTAGTAGTATTCATATAGCACAGAGTTCTTAGTGAATATAATTTGATTTTTTAGGTTTACTGTAAAATTGAAATTATTGCAGTTGTGTTATTGTTCAACCGGACGACGTTATATTTTAAAGGTATAAATTCAAACGACGTGAAACAAGTGTTAGTTTGATATTTAAAATATTTGAATAGAAATCCCATATCGTGTTAATATGTATAATATTGTTAATAATTATGTATGTCCTAAATATAATTTTCTTTGAAATGACAATTTGGCTACAATAAATGTGATCCATGATAACAAAGAAAAAAAGTATAATCTGAATTACAATCCATGTTGTTTTACGCTACACCTAAGTGGCAAACCGATTAATAATTATTATTTTAACATTTCTACCATAAATATAAAGATAATAAATAATATAGTATAATATAATAATATATACGTTAAGAAATTTTAGATATAAAGTTAGTGTTGCCTGTTTAATAACAACGACAACTAATAGCTGTACAGAAGAGTTTCTGTAACCTAACGAGTAACGACATGTAGATACCTTAGTGAATATCCAGATATTATTTTAGCCATCGATATTTTGAAATAAATACAAGAAACACCTATGCTAATATAGCTAATCACAAAATAAATATACGATAAACAATGAAATATTCGTTGCGTATTCGGAACTCTTTTTTCCCCGTTTGATATTAATTTATTCAAATTCTAGGTTTTAGAGTTTTTAGAACATTTAACGACTATAATATTATTATATTCTCAAATACTTTAATTTTTAGCTGTTAGGTACTCACAATTATACACACTATTTTTAATGTGAGAACCACCCTGCTGTTATTATTGTTGTAATGTATTATTGGAATATACAATTATTATACTCATTATACTTGGACAACTTTTCCAAATATTAATTATGGTATACCTTTTGTACAAATATTAATTTCTGTAATAGTTTTAAAATCATTATAGTCATCGTATATTTCGATCTATATTTAGTTAAAGGCTATTATAACTATCTCAAAAAAAAAAAAAAAGAAAATAACGCAATAAAGTTTCATAATTTAGAAACTACTTCTTA
The DNA here is from genome assembly GCA_009835225.1 of Aphis craccivora. Taxonomy (NCBI): domain Eukaryota; kingdom Metazoa; phylum Arthropoda; class Insecta; order Hemiptera; family Aphididae; genus Aphis; species Aphis craccivora. Next base: position 9,314 of record VUJU01002317.1, read on the forward strand.
AAATTTAAAAATATATACAATAAGCATGCATCAAAAGTTTTAAAAAAATAACCTAAATTATAAACGTTTACATCAACACAAGTTCTTAATTATAAATAAAGTATTTTGAAATAAATTATTTAAATAAAAACCTAAAAATTTAAAAAAAAACCAGAATTTTAATAATTTTATTTTTTTAAATTATGATACATATATGTATTATATATAAGTTTAAAAAGTATGTATTATGGTGAATTGACTATTTGATTCTTTGTTCAAAGAGTTCTGTTTGTTTTAATCCAAAAATCGTATAAAACATTTTATTTTAAAAGCAATATTTTAGATTTTCTGAATACATTAAAATGAAAATTTAATATAGTGTAAAACGCATTAAACCGATGCCGATGTAATATTATTATTTATTATTTACGAATGTGATAACCAGTAAGCATCTTACATTATTAACTGTTGTAGCTTGACACCGTGGATTATATTGATAGTTGTTTTGATGCATTGTGGAATAAAATATAATATTTTTTTATTATTCCTATCGTAAATTGTGTATACAGTTTTGAATATATAGATTGATGACTGATGTTCAATAGAATACATTAATATTTAATACGTAACTTACATAAGAACGAATGCCATAATTAACGCAGTTCAGACCTGGGAAAAACCTATAGCATTCTATGGTTTTTACGCCACCGGATCGGCAATTTCATTCAACAATATCTAATATCTAATACAATAAAAAATAAACGTTATGATTCTAATATTGTCACAAAATTATTATCAAACATTTTACGAACGATAGATATACTTAATAATAATAATATTGTAACATAAGCTCGGCTCGATTTATTTGATTTAGGGGTTGGTGTTGGTATAGGGGGTGGATTGCTTCCAACGATTCTCACTCGATTTTTTTTTTTATTCTGTAAATTTATTTGACGGCTATCTACTTATTGTTAATCGCTACCTGTTACTTATAGATTCTTAAAAAATACGTTATCGTTATTATAACAACATAAAATTATACGATTATTGACGATTAAACGTCCGCGTCATGAATTTGATCGCTTTTAATTAAAGAAATTATAACTATTATATAATATAGTTAGTTTGTACTTATAGCTGCAATCCAACACACAGGGTGAAAAGAAGACTATACATATAGTATGCGCATTGCTCATATACTTTTAAACAGGCTATGCAAATCAAATATTATTATTTTTAATTTAAAATTGTCTATTTCAACAAAGTTTGTTGGAATTTGAACACTCATTAATATAACACTGTGATAATTATACAAACGAGTGACTCATGGATTTACAATAAACATTTTCTAGGGTAATCTTATACTAACAATAATAAATTATAGTAACTCGTAATACTGTTTTACTCTGCAGATTTAATGTGGCCAAGGAAAGTTTAATTTATTGTTAATATATTCAAATCAATGGTTAAGATATTATTATAATTTTGTTTTCAAACTTGCGAAGATAGTGCATTATTAAATTAAAATAAAAAACAAGCAATTCATCTATTTTGAACATTTCTACAATAACATAAAATCATTTTCCAAAACTATTCTCTAGGAAAAATTCCACTATCCAATAATAGGAACTAATCTGATAAGACGATTATCGGCTCATCTTCGCTTAATAATATTATGTTACCGCATCTATAAATAATATATAGGTATACGATCTGTGTAAATTATCATCCTATAATACCCACATCATTATTGTATATGATTAAAATAATCATTACTTATGTATATACGATTTTTGAAAATCTACTACCTACCGACAATATTATAATCACCAAATAATCACGTATATAATAATCTGTTTCATGACTAGTATCAGTAAATCCTGAATCCGGAAAAAGAATATTAATGTATTATAATAATGTAGCGCTCAAATTTGTTACTTAATAGTAAATTCCTTAGTTTAATGTCTGAAAACTCACTTTTGAATTCAACATCAAATAGTAAACTTGAGTTAAAATTTAATTTAAAATCTACAAAACAATTTATGTGATTTGACTTTGAAACTTTTTAAGCTGTATCAACGTTTCAGTATAATATGTTTGAACTCAAAAATGCAAACGGATTATATATTACTACAGCTCGAGAATATGTATAGATCATTCAGCATCAAAATTAAGTTGTATAATAACAATATAACAGTTAAGTCGTACAATCATACAATATTCCTACAGAAACGAAAAATGATAGAAATTGATTGTTTTAGTAATGATATCGAGAAAATGTATTATAGAAACCGATAAAGTGAGTTTACGAGTCAACGGTTTTAAACTTTTCTAAACAGTAAAACTGTAATCCACTGGAAAGTTTCAAGGTATTTTTAAGTTTCATTTATAAGTCACACATATATAACGAAAAATAAGTTTTGATTAATAGACATTTAGTTATAAATATTTCTTTCACCAGCCAACTAGGTGCGCCGAAACAATAATACACCTCTTACGTGTTACATATATAGAGACAAAAAATATAGGTATCTACTCATGAAAATCACAAGAAATAATCATAAATTATATTATTTTGTTTTGTAAACAGATACTAGTTATGTAATAATTTACTACATATATAGTTCATGAAATAGTATGCACAATGAATGCACAATGAATGCCAAAATTAAAATAAAAACAACAGAAAAATAGATTAATGAAAATACAACATTTTCAAAATCTATGATAGTAATTATTTTAATAGTTGAATATTTAAAGCAATTTCGGTAGGTATAATATTATATTATAGATAAATACCGTACGTTAATAATTGATAGGAATAGAATATAATGACAGTTGCCAAAAATAAATAATATATTTTATAAATTTTAATCAATCACAATTAATTTAAAAAGTGGTCACATAACGTTTGGAGTGCTAAAAAAGTTTACAAAATATATTCAATAATGTACTATTTATTACCTATTTATTCCACACCAAAACCACCATTACATTAATCATATTTACACCCATATCTTAAAAACATTTTGCTGTCAAGTTTGAATTTTTACACGGAAATTTAGTTGAGACAAAACGCTCTTATCCGGTATGTGCGTTTAAGGGTTATAAACTATATTATATTATTCGCAGTCTAAAATTGTTCATGACTAGGATGTATACATGACTATGATATATACATCAGCGATATTACTCGTCAGATTGAGAAGAGGGTCATTGCTTTAGTAAAGGGTAGGATAATTCGATTTGACGACACTATATCAAAATAATATAGCCGAATATATTATAACAATATAATATATACAGTCGAGTCTTGATAACTTGAATCTCAAAAAGAAAGGAATAAACTCAATTTAAAAATGTTTCAGATTGTACACCTCAAATACAACTTTTGAATACTACAAGAGGCTATGAAAAAAGTCGAGTTATTGTGAATTAATTGTATTATGATTTTGATATAGACAAAATATAGACAATTATTATTTTTCTTCGTCATAACGGGCACGATCAATATTTGTTTGCAATCATAGAGAACACGGAGGTGAATGTATTATATTATAGGAAAGTAGGTGATTTCGGCTATTCTATTTATACGCGGTGTATTAAAAATGCATTAGGTATAGATTAAAACTTTTTTCTTAGTTACAATATTATATTTAATTAACATGCACGTATTATTATATTGTAATTCTACGAGTACAATGTATTAATTACTTACAGCATGAACTGCAATAAATTCTATCAAATCCTATTTGTAAAATTGTTGTTTTTTTTCCAAAGTCTAGTGAAAAATGTTGAATACAGTTTTAATCATATGCTATAGGTTTGCTCTATTAACTAAAAGATTACCAGTGTTTTCAGATTATTAAAAAAAAAAAAAGTAGCGGAAAAAAGCTTTGGTTCACCAATAATAACCGAAATATTGTCACAACATATATTGTACACAAATAGAATCTAATTCAGTACCCAACTCTAATCTGTACAGTAGATATTGACAACTCAAAATTATTGAACAAATATATTTTACCAAGTATGTCATAATATTCATATAACTTTTACGAGTTTGTTCACTATTATAGCATCAAAATTCTATTCAATGCGTAAATTAGAATATTATATTTTCTTTGACTCGGAGTTATAGACTTTTGTCAATTGTGTATTTCTTATAAAACTATCACAAAATCACATCGGTCACTGACAAAAGTCAAAGACTCAACTACAACGACAGCGACTGTGTGAAAAAACATCGCGGTCTCACTATGTTTGTATTTTTGAATCATTTGAATATAGTAAATTGTCGTAGTTTCCTGCTAACACTCTGCTGTTTATACTATTAATATATAAATATAATAAATATATATATACAGTCAACCGACAGAGGCTTCCGAATAATTAGTATATATATGCATATAGCGAATGAATATAGAGTTCTGGCCTTAATGTGTTATGTGCTGCGCTGCATTACACGGTTTGTAATATACGTACAATATAAATATTAAATATTATTACGACCACCATTATAATAACAACGACTGTGCGCTTAGACTTTACACGAACGCAGAACAAATGGCCAAGCGATTGCAAGACGTATTTGTGCATGGGGTCTGGTTCTTATCGAATTTATATATTTACCGCTTATACCACTACCCATCCAAGGTACAAGGTTGTAAGCTTCCCCGCTGCAACCCGTATCCGTATACAATATACATACTAAACAATAATACATGAGCGCCAAATCTGGGTCTCTAGTTGTTTATCGCTTTGTTTTTGTTTTCCATTTACGACTCCGATATATTAAACAGACTTATATATACATATATAATATATCATAATTATTATGGTGTTATGAAGTGTTATGAAAAGTATTATATTTTGTAATTCAAAACATAACTGATTATGGCATGTATACATCAGGTGCACAAACGCAAACTTCAAATATTATATATAATAATAATTAATATTATATTATTACTATTAATAATTTATTTCAGTGATAATCTCGAGTTTAAAAAGAAAACTTATTATGAAAAGTAACAAAATGAGTTTTAAAAGATATAGGATATTAAATCCATCACGTTAAGCTTAAATCGACATGGTAAACCAACTTTTATTTGTTTATAAAGGTCTCCATTTTGTTTAATTGAAGAGTGTGGTAATTCAATTTTTCCACACTTATTTAAAACATTTTACCTTGACTTTTGTAATCAAAATACTGTATAAAATAGGTAATAAGTACATAATATGTTTCTTTATGAATAATAATGATAATAATACTATACTATATTAATAATTATTATAATGGTAGAGAATAATAATTGTTTCGAAACTCATTAATTTACTTACATGTACAAATGTTTAACGTCTGAAGATTAGGTAAACATTTTGAATTTTGTACAAAGTGACTTGTTATAATGAACGCTCAGCCATATTTAAGCGGTGACATTATTTTTACGTAAAATTATTGTACAGTGGCCCAATAAACTTTTACTCCAGAGTTACAAGTCTCGATAAAATTATAGAATTGTATTACCTGAAAAATAAACCAAAATAATTTCATTAAATATCTTCTAAAAGGTTTCAAGTCATGTAATTTTTTTGACCATTTTATTCAAATAAAATTTCTTTCGAGAATCATTACTTCTTATCTGGTCTACTACAAGACCATAAACCGATATGACTTGAATTATTAGAAATATTTTAGTTATTCAATTAAACGTTTTAGTTTACTTAATTAAAATAAATACCATAATATAACTTTCATTATTTATCTTATGTATAGTAAATTTGTTATCACATATAGGTACAATCAGCTATACATATAAAAAGTAAATTTTAGTAATATATTGAATAAAAATAGAATACAGGTTCTAAATTAAATTAAAATCTTTATTTATGTACGGCATAACAAGTTTCTATTGTAGGCACTTAATTATATTTTAATATATAATGGTTTGCTATATTCAGAACAATTTAGAAAATTACATTTTAGGACCTTTTAATACTATATAATATATATAAGTATAAGTATACATAATATGATTTGAACCCACGGAATAGCTTCAGTTAAAATTATTTTACAATGAAAAACCAGCCCAAAACATTTGTTGCAGCGGTTAATTGTAATAATTAATAGTGTTATATTAGTTCGATCATTCCACTTAAATTCTATACCTGCGACTGTATATCGTATTTATTCCAATCCATTTATAAAACAGACTTGACTGTACAAACGTGGTTAAAATAATAAAACTCAAATCGAATAATTTGTATGTTTGTGTCATATATATAAACACAAGCGACGAGATTGATAGAAAACAAATATATATATTCGTATAATACTGATTCCAATATCCCGTACTATTTAGACAATAATATATTATGTGGATATTTAGACGAATCTTTAAGAATAATTTTTATTTATTACTTTTTAACATACAAACATTTACATTTTTTGAGTTGACAAGAAATCCACAAATCTCCTCCACCACTATCGATGCATACAATTTTTATTACATTTATCATAAATATTTACCCATTGTATAAATTATCCAAAAACATTACAAATAATACAATTGTTGCAATGATGTGTTTTACTTTTTAATGAATAGTATATTTTTTTTCTGATCGAGATTGGTCGTACCAAAATAGAACAAAATATAATGCAAATTTACAAATAACCTAAGAGTCATAAAAAATCGTTCCAGAATTACAAACAATACAATAATACTTATCAAACGCGAGTTAGGAGTTTCATAATCATTTGAGTTGGCTATGTCCCCATAATATCATGTTATTCTCACAATCGATATTTTTCACCACACACAAGCAAATAATATTGTGCTCTGGGATCAAAAATATTCAGATAAATTTCTAACCATAGTGTACAATGTGCAATTGATACATTATTCATTTACTCTCAATCGCATCAGAAAAAGTAAACAATATCAAAATAAGTTATAACTCATAAATAACACTGATACACAAACATACAAAGCAATTTCATGCATATAGCTAATATAATATTATCATTAGATGGCTTTAATCCGTTTAGACACGTCATATTTGCAAATACCGATGATTATTTTCATTAAAGTTCAATTCAGAAGCGTATTTACTAGTTATTAACTAGGCTGTTGTTCCATAATAATATTATGTTTGTGTATAATAGTATAACGATGACGAGCACGATGGATCAACAGTAGACACTGACCGTCACGAATCCCCGAGGGTCATTATACATTGTTACATACACATTAAACACGCACTGACTCGTGCAGACGGATGATTCGCGCATACAATTTATTTTAGAATAGTCAACACAATGAACGCGTACATGTACACAAATAGTATGCAAAGTCACACTCTCAAATAAGATGAATATAATATATATATATATAAAGCCAGAAATCCATATTTTCTAATGTGATAGATTCTCCCATTGCACATGCGCATACAAAAATGACATCAATACTATCTGCTGCTCACATGGCATTATGAAATATTATATCGTTATCACACAATATAAATAATATTACTATAACATATAGTACATGTAGTACTATATCATAGTATCACGAGCACGGCACGAACAAACAACCGAGACTGTCGTTACTCGCTATAATAATACGAATAGGTACTCATCGTTATTATACGCCGATCGCCAATAATTATTATTCAATAATTCCGTCATACCTATACTTCCGTCGTCTGAACAGGCCAGAGACTAGAATATAATTATAATATCATCGAATCCATGGTACATTTTACCTCAGTGTATAGGTAACCGATTTTTGAAAGTGTATTATTTAATATTTTACATGATTTTTACTCAAACATTTATTATGAATTTAGAAATGTTTTGATTTAATGATAAAGCTACTAAGTACCTTTATTCGTTTTATATAACTTTATGATTTAAGTTTTTACGTATATTCGTTACATAGGTAATTGCGCTAATGGTGCTTATGTGGCATCTGATAATTTATTTTGGATTTAATTAGCTGGTAAGTATATTATACTTGAAATGCTTGCAGAGTATGAATTATTTTTAAAATAAGAAATGTAATATATTATTAAAATAGATATATCAATGCGAGAAGCACAGAATTCTAATACAGGTTTTCTATTAAAAGACTTATCCACGTGTGATCGAGTCGTACACGTTATGTTAATGTTATTTAAATACTCAACAATGAATTAAGTATGTATGTTATTATATTTACTGTTGATAACCGTTCAATTAGTAACACAACCATCGTACTAGTGGATGCCCATAGCTCATTTCTTGAATAATATGTTAAAATCAATCGAAATTTTATTGACTATTATACTCTACCTATTCGTTATTATCAAATGACAAATTGAATGACAAAAAAAAAGGAGTTCTTCATATTTACATCACGGAACCTATACCTTTACCATAGGTGATAGCCGCTTATAGTTCTCTATTAAAAAATATGTGAGTTGCGTCAAATACAAAATACTTTTTAAGCCTATATGATTTGTTATCCTTTAACTTATTTTTATTTCAATTACTAAAAGTGGTTTTAATAAATCTACATATACCAAAAAACGTTAAGCTTGAAAAATTATAGTTGTCAAATAAAACAAAAAATGTATATATATATATACATATAATATTTAAATTATTATACAATTTCTATAAACTATTTTTTAATGTATTTTCATTAAAAAGTACGTTTATATTTTCTTTAGCCATTTTTTGGACCATTAAATGAAAATATGCAAATTTAATGAGATTTTAACCCTACTTATTATGATATTATATAAACTCGTTTAAAATTATAAACGATTTAGTTTTCATAATATTATTATACTTATTTCTTTTTATATAATTTACAATCGATAGATAATTATAAATTAATGTGTCCGATATTATTATTTAACAGAATTATAAGTTACTGTAACTGTGATAACAAGAAGTTTTTGTAACTGCGTTATCATAATTATTATTTTTCTATTAATCTAAAACCTATACGAAAACAACGTCATATTTTTAAACACATCAATACGCGATGAAAATAATATTACGATCATTATTGCTCTTTGGAGTTCGGAATAATTTTGTATGTATATTATATTTTATATTATTATTACTATCGTTGTATACACTGGCGCAAGTCCAAAGCCATACTGTCAATAATTTCGTTGGACGTTAAACTATGTCTCTTAGACACCATTGTTGTACAGGCGGCCAACATCAAACAAGCCAGTCTAAAAAGCACTTTTCGCGACGTCGGTTGTCTCGAAATGTTTACCTTGTGGCTAGTGTATATATATGTTATATAGTACCATTATTATTATTATTCCGAACTAGAATATTTCAAAAAGAATACGTATTATTGAACAATGCTGAAGCTGCTGATCCAACAAAATATAAGCAAAATACGAAAAATACTTCTGAGTTAAGAAAATAAGTAATACAATACCTTTCAATTATCTATTACTATCATTTTGTCACTGACGTCAAAAATAAAACTTTACTAATACTAATAGAATATTTATCTACAGCTAATATTTAACCACAAATGTTTACTGAAATATTTTCAAAAGTCCAAGTCTCTAATACATTTCATCGTTGTACCGAACTAAAAATTAAAAAAATCATCAACCTATAAGTAGTGCGATTAACAAATTCGCTAAAACTAAAACCAGAAAAGTGAAGTATAACTAAAATATTGGTTATTATAACAAGTGCATGAGCATAGTTTATTTTTCAATACCTGCATATATGAGCAGGAAAGATCATTAATTGTTCGAACAATTTATTATCAATAAATATAATATAAAATATTATATATCTAATTCATCTTTTTTGCACTTAATAATCGAAAATAATTTTAAAGTTATTTTTACAATAATATTTATTGTGGTTCAAATAATATAAATACATTTTATATAAACAAAATGCAAAATTTCAAAAAAAAAAAATTGGACATTTGTAATTTCTATTTACTAGATATTAGAACAACGAGCGTTTGAATAATAATTTGGAATTATATAAAATAAATTGTTGTTGCATAAAATTAAAGTAAAATATTGAGTCATTTTATAATTATTTGAACAAAATCAAATTGGTGGAATTTTATATCGATTCAATTATTTACAAAATAAAGTTTATCAAGAGTATGAGCCAAATTTAAAATGAGTTACTTAATCAATTACAACTAAAATAATTGTTGTTCGTATAATGTTCAAGAGTTTCGACGCAATATTATATTATAGTATTATCCATTGTTTGATTTCGTGCAGTTGAAGTACGGCAACTATATAATCGTTAGAACGCATCAACCACGGCGGTGCAGTCGAACAAGACGCGATCAATCGTACAGCTTATCACAATAGGACTTTTTTCAGCATATATAATAATATAACATGAATCCACGTCAAACTCATTATAATGACTGTCGTTTTAACGTCTTACATATTTATATGTATATAATTGAACGGTACGAAAATAAATCCACCAAGGTATAATATATATCATGTATTAAATACCTACCTATAAATATTTACAATATAATATAGTGTATATACATATAGATATATTATTATGTGTCCGTGTCCAAAAAAAAAGGAAAATGTTTCTGTATATTTACTTAAATAAAAAAAAATCTCTCGCAGTGTAGTTAGGTATATATAATATGTTTTATATACGACACCAAGGCTGTCAACCTCGTCTAGTTTGTATGCAAAACCGGCAGTGCCTACAACTGCAGCCTTACTCCATAACGACAATGGGATTCCAGAATTATCTGCTAGGATCAAGGTTCAATTCCGCATCTCAACAATGGACCACTACTATATTTATGTACACGACAGTACGACTTACACGGCTGCTCCGTCACAGCAGCGAAATAGCTGCTATGAAATAACACTGAGATCCAACTTGCCGACACGCCATTGCTGTCCGCATCAATACAACCGGGTTTAATAAAAACTTGTTCAATCATTATTATTATTATCATCATCATCATCATCATCATCGTTTTTATGTCAATAATACACGTGAGCATTCTAATACTGTCATTATCAATCGTATAAACGAAAATTATCTTAAAATCCTAATGAAATGAGTAATGTGTTATTAATAATACAACGATATGTTTATTTTTTGTTCTTTGTGTCTTCGAACGATTATTTTTCAGTCTGAAAAATTGTGATAAGATTTACCATAATATATTGAATCGATTATCATTAGTAAATTTGATGTAAATTATACTTTTCAGATAGAATTTTTGATTTTCTAGTATAGGTATTTTAAAATAATGTAGGTGTATTAGGAGAAAACGCAATAAAATATATTTTACTTTATTTCCTGAATTCTTGGAGATTCCGTTAGTTATAGGTATAGAATAAAAATATTTATTTTGTTTATAATTATTTTTTTTAATGGCTAATTGAATTTTCACAATAAATTATATGATGCATTAAGTAGGCAAAGTTAATCATAGCAGATAACAAGTAATATAATACTTCGACAGTCGTATCTGTTTATCCTTCAAATTATATGCCCGGGATTTTACTCCATTACCTACGTTCTCAGATGTTTGTTATATAATCGGTATTCGATAAATTATGTTACAATTTCAGTATTTTAGAAATTTTAATGGTTAGGCCTCGTTGTATACAAATTATGAATATAAATATTTTATGTTCAGATAATGTTTTAATGTGAGTAATGTAAATCATATATATTTTTTTTTTTTTTGGTATGAATACTTTTTGAAATAAGGTTCAGTTAAAAAATATCGTTTTAAATATTTTAATGATTAAAATATAATAGATATGTATAAGTATTTACCTAATATATCATAATTTAGAGTCTATTCAGATTTTCAATGTTTTTAAGATACACCTACCATGATATTTTACGCTTACCTATTATATATTTATATGTTCATATAAAAATACATTATAATACTCACTTAATGATATAATATATGCAATACTATTATGTGACATATATTTTGACGGATTTTCACATTTAAATCGTTCATTGGTTTTATTATTTTATATTTTTTGAGGAAGGGGGGGAGCAAAGTGTAAAAAAATCAATATTGGCGCATCAACTTCAAACATACTTTAACTGTCATGGAAGTTGGCATTTGAAATTCGATATAATACATAAGTCTTGACTACCGAATTGCGTTACTTTCTATTTATAATACACACTGTTGTAGTTATCTACAATATATGTAAACAAATGTTTAAAGGTACGAATATCCACGATGGCCAATAAGCCATCCAATACACTTAAATTCTTTTAGGTTTCCATGCGTCGATCAGGTGTTTATATAGTTAATATACAGATGTATATATAGATACTTATTAATATTATTATTATTATGTCAATTCGTATGGTGTTTAGGAATTCGGAGTATCTGAAAGAAAAATTCTGCTCTAATGCGTCATACACCTATGATATACCTATGGTACAATATAAATATAGATGAAATGTTGAGAGGGAGGTTTAAGTTTGCTTAACACCTTATCTCTCTTTAGTTTTCACTATACCTTCAATGTCAGCTGTTTATGATTAATTAGTATATAATTTATAATAATATTAACATGTACGTACTACATTAAAAGCCGTTATTTTAAGCATGCAATTATCAGATTTCGTGTAAGAGAGTGTATGGAATTGTTTATTGTGAAATCTATAATTATAACTTTACTCATAATTGTAAAAATTCTGGTACTTAAGCAGTTTTAAACTACCAATTTTATATTTTTTTTTATTGTAACATTTATAACCATACCTTTGAGTACACACATCTATATCCTATATGTGGCTGCTGTTAGTATGTATAGTACATAATATTATATTTATATATGTCATAAAAAAATACCTTCCACCGTGAAAATGTGCATAAGAATATTGTACTGTGAGTTATGAATTTTTCGGTTCTGAAGTTTATTATATTATGGTATTATCCATTTGTGAATCGGTGATTCGAAGCTTTATGTTATGCGTATAATAAATACCATATATATTACAATCATATTTTTATATTTTTATTATAACGTGGTATCATGTAATATCAGCCTACTGTTTCAAAGGCATTACAGTTTAGTGGACCAAATCGAAATTTGATGATAGGGCGTGATACCGTTGGGATTTGTCGTCTCCGTTTTATAAACGCATAAATTATTATACGATAATATACACATTATGTAAGTAGATATCCTACTATATTATATAGTAAGCATATTTTCGACCGCTTTGATTGAACCGATTAAACGGATTCAGTTATTTTTCATAATAATTGAGTAATATGGTATATATACCTATGTATTGTCAAATTGTTATATGAAAATATTTTGTATGATAAGCGAACATTTTAAAATTACTGATGTTTATAGTATAACTTCTTGCAAATTACAATAAATTAAAGTAAGCTAATTTATTATGAATCTATATAATAAATTAGCTATTTATAATATATGTATATATATGTAAAACTGTTGTTAACCATAGAATGTTATAATCTGAACTGTTAACAGTATCTTGAATTTATATTTATATGTATCTATAAATGTCTTTTACATAGTATAACAATATAAAAGAAAATTAATAATGATAATAAATTAACAATACTTAGAATTTACATCAATATAACATAGAGCAAGTTCTAGGCGAAACGTTTAGGTTGTAATTCAGTACAGTAGAATGCAGTAGTTTAAGTAAATATTTTTTTTTACACTCAAATATTTTTTAGCACTATAAACACAGCAAAACTATTTTACAAACAATAAGATAAAAAAATGAAGATATTTATTTTCAATGAGTTATTGAAATACGATATTATATTAATAAAATGTCACTATACTCGAAAATTCCAATCGACAATATTTTTATGCGAGATATCAGCATTTTAATAATAGTATTTTCGCTATAATACCTATAATATAGCTATTATACATACACATTATATGTAATATTCAGGTATACATGACTATTGACTATACCCAAGCTCATTTCGCCCTAAGTGGTATTTTTTTCCGTGATCAAAGATTAACCACCCCTTTGGATCTTAAAATTTAATAACTGTGTGATTTAAAAATTGGCATTGCATGATTCGTATGAAAAACATAAATTGTTTGAAATACCTATGAAAAAGATGTAAATATACAAGGGATGTATATCATATTGTATAATTAATACGATATACAACACATATAGATTTAACACATTGTTTTAAAAGTTCATAAAGAATATCCAATAGGTATGTACTTCCATGCAGCTGGCGGTGCCATATTTAAATATATGTATATATTCATTGTTCACGGCCATGATATTCATTGAGCATCAAATAAAATTATGAACGATTGTTAGGACAGCGTTGTCGTATCATCGTCAATGGGTAGTTTGGATAAAAATTAATCAGATTTTCAGGCCTACAACAGTTTATGTTTCGTGGATCGGTTAACTACTGGGGTAAGTACGGTTAAAATAATATAATATATACCTAATAATGAGTGTAACGCTCAGTAAGTGACCAAAATCTACCAACAGATATATATCGCTTTACCAAAGATACCGAACAAATGTGGAGAAGACGTTATACGCCAATGTGTGAGTTACTATTTTTTATTAATAAATAATTAATTGATTTCTTTAATAACATATAAATATAAAATATAAAGAGCTATCAGTCAACAAAAAAGTGGAAGTCGTAAAAAATAACTAGCAAGCTTTACAGAAAATAAAATTTTTTTTGAGAAATGGGTTTTTTAATGATCTTTGGAGCATTCGGAGGAGACAACATAAAACAAACGAGTGAATAGATGTTAATTAATTGAAACTTAAGTTTGTCTCACTTAACGACAAGTGTCAACAAAAGTGTTAGGTGTGCATTATGTGGGGGCGTGTAAAAGACACTAGATAAACGTAGATACATAATTATGTTTATAATAATTATATTTATTGTTGTAAAAAGATATTGTATCTGTAATCATATGAAAAACAAACTTAATCTTGTAAAAAAAAAAATGTATTAGGTATACATATAAAACTATGATTAAATAAAAAAAAGTCTATTTTCAAAATATTTTTTTGTCATATTCAAAACTTTTTTGCGGAACCCTTCAAAAAAATGTCTATCAAAATATTGTAGTCGAATATTCTCACCAGCTGTTATTGATAATAATATATTATACAATGTTATCGTATCAGAGTATTGATTATTATTTTAAGGTATACTAACGTTTTACAAATTTAAAAGTATAACTATAGTATGACAGTGTATATTATACTATAGCTGATGAGACATATTAATGAATGATTTGACAAAGAATATAAATATAGATATTGATTTGAACTTATAGACAATTAAAATAGTTGTAATTGCCTACTACAAAAGTTTTAATTACCTATTTCAAGAATGTTTATCATTAGTTTATCATTATTATAAAATCATATTATAATTGGTTGATACAATAATATGGTAACTTTAAGTAAATAAAAATAAATTTAAAAACCATCGATTCATTTTGAAGAAAATATATGACAATAACATACGAGTAGGTACTATCATAAATATTTTATACATTAATGCAAACATTATTTTAGTAGTTTATAATAACAATACAAATATCAATAAAATGTAACCAACTACTTGTATAATATTTTTAAATTAGTTTTAAAATACTCTGAATAATATTAAAGTAGTATGTTATTTATAGTAGATATATTGATTTTGAATGTATTTGAATTTCTTTAATACTTTAACGCATATCAATTATAAATTTGAAACACTGCGTTAAATTAAAAAATGGACCGAGAAAAATGAGTAAAAACTATGACTAATTAGTACCCAGGTGATTCAAATAAAAAATGGTAATATCCATAATGTCATTATAATTTATTGTACAATAACAGAACATTTTGAATATTTTGTGATCTATTTATTATGCGACAAAGTATGTATTTTGATCGTCTATCATCTACTTTATACCATAAGACTAATATTTTATAACAGAAATTTTTCAACTGTTTCTAATACTAAATTATGTCTAATATATTATAGATAGAATTTATTTTTCGAAAGCTAGGCCGATTTGGTATTAAGTTTAATATTATTCTACAATATTTTTTCTCAAATATATAAAATTAAAATGTTTTTACTTGAGCTATGTTTCTTATTGTGTGCTTCAAATAACAAAACGTCTGCATGTACATATGATATATCATAGCCATGAGAAAGAAGATATTAACATTTTGCAGACGCAACCAAGACCGGCAGCATGGCTGCTGTAGTTATATAACCGACGGATTTTGTCTGTTGAGATAAGTTTTTTTTCTTTTAGAACGTATTATACACACACACACACACACACACTCTTACACATTTTTATATAATATAATTTGTGTATGTATAATATTCCTAAGTGTGTGCGTGTGTTACTCGGCAAAGACCACCGCCGGATGCAGCGTCGAAAGAATTCAATTGACCATTCGCGCGCGTCGCGTCGGAGGCTTGTTGACATTCCGACGAAATAGCTATTTCTCAGTGAGTTATTTCTCCAGCATTTTTCAGAGACTGTCGGTGACGGCGTCTGAGGCAAATAATGTATACAGGGTACCGTACCAGTTATTGCGTTTGCCCTTGCGTATGTCCACCCTACTAGTTAAACTTTACAACTCGCGTTCTATTGCGACCATTTTTATGATTGAATAAAAATAAAAAATACCATGTATATAATATTGTATTACACTAACCGTGGCTCATTTTAAATTCAGTGACTATTTTCCAAAAATATTGATTGAAAGGTACGAGTATATTAATAGGGGATAAATACAGAGGTACATCCTGTACAATCCACACCCTGTATATGAATATAATAATTATATAAATTATCTGACCATGTAGCGATTGCGGGAAAGGAGAACAATATAACTAGTGAATAGGCGGAAAACAAATTATACTTTATATATATATATATTATATTGAACTAAGTAAACACGTCGAGTCTTATATTAGCTTACGTATATGTACGACGACGGGCCGAACGGACCTGAAAAACCTGTCGTATCTCCGTCTTCACACAAACACGTGAAAAGTCGTCTAACACATTGTTTACCATTTATAAATGATATTATGTATTATAGCTTATACTAGTATGACGTATGTAGTGTGTATTATAATAAAATCAAGTAAACTGAACATAGAATTCAATGTTTCAACAAAACGCTAGTACAGTCTATAGTCTTTGTTCTTTGTTATATTTTAGCATTCACGCAACTTTAAGTTATAATATTTTTAATTGTGAATTTGGTGACAATGTTTTTTTTCGACGATTATATTTTCTTTCATTTATAGCTAAAGTTAACTATGATATAGCTATATATTTGTGGATAGCCAGTGATCTATATGATAGATGAACGTTTTAGGTTTCTATATATACAAATATATAATTATTTTTATATCTCAATATCTATCCTTCCAATTATATTTATATATATTTTTTTTTTGAATCCTCCTTTCTATATATTATTTTAAGTACTGTCGTTGAGCAGTCGTAGATTAGTCTACGTAAATATAATATAGCATATAACACGAATTAATGTAAAATATTATATTATCTGTCGGGATTGTTTGCAAAACATTTTATTAGAACAGCAAAAAGGGCGTAATTTTTATGATATTTTTTACGATAGCATATCCTTGAGAGCGAGTAAAAACGGTATTTTATAAAGACATCACTAAACCCGTTGTCGTATAACGGCGATGAACAGCAAAGCGTTGAGTTATAATATACATATATATATATATATATGAACAAATATGTATATCGAAGGATATCATTGTGTACCTACACGCTTTAGAATTGCTCTTCCATCCCTCATCACTACACCAACAAACGAATTCTTAAATATCTCCATTCACTGGTTTTAATGACTCCATTTCAGTGTCAGACTAAACTACGCGGATTTGCATTACGTACCTATTTAATCTAGAGTTTGGTATAAAATAATAATTGTATTATACCCGTACCCATAAAATATCAATTATATTTTAAAATAGTGATACTTTAGGTAATTTAGGATATATAATAAATAAGGAAAACTTGTATTCAAAATTTGGATATGCTATCGTTTTTAACCAGGAGTCCAAATACTAGTTCCAATATCCAACATAAATTGAAAACGTTTTTTTTATTTATTTTTAGTTATAAAAAACATATCAGATACTGTACAAATATAATCACTTTGGATTTTTTTTTTTTACTTTAAGCAAAATAATTTTGAATTATGTATTTTAATATGGATTTTATATGATATTTTTTTTTATTTTAAGTTTAACTGTATATAACTTATTATAGCCATATCTCAATATGGTATAGATTTTTAATTACATTGTTTTTATTTTTTTTTTATGGATAGCCCAAATATTTTTTTGTACTCTTAAGTTTTCGTATTAGGTCAATTCCGTACATTTAAATTTATATGTGCAACTAATTATATAGCAATAGTTATTAGTCATATTGTATGAACAATAATATTATTCACTGACACTAGTGCATTTCACAATATTAAAGTATATTAATTTCACAAATCGTCACAATTTTGTATGTAATTTGTTATTGAAAATTGTAAAAAAGTCCGATAGAAAATCGATAATTCTAACGTCTATTATAGTCAATTAACTAGTCGAAGAAATGTCAAAGCCCTACATTTCAATATAATAATGGATTTGTGGTATATATTTTTGTGACAATTCAAATTTCTTAATGAGTCGACTTATGTTTTATAATTTAAATTATTCAAATTATTCAATTTTTAATAAACTAGGTAATACAATTATCAATCTAATATCATAGATATAAAATTAAAAAGAGCTTAACTAGTCAATAAGTTATAAATAATGATGATAATATTATGTCTATAATATATCTATACAACTTCTCTTGATCAGACGTCATAAGATAGTATACACTATACAGTTTTACATAAATATATCCGAGAATAAGCAGATAATTTAGGAGAAATTTGTTCTGTACTCAACTAAATTGAAATCTTTATAGATATCAGATAATCCCTTACTTAAAAATAAATCAAAAAACAATCAAAAATGACCGATTTCGTCTAAAAAAATTCTGCTATTATCTTAATTGTAATTTTGTAATTATTACTATTACTACAATATCTTTTGTAAACTTAAATACGTATGTATTTAAGATAATATGTACATAAATAGAATTGTTCTATAGTTCAATTTTTTTTTTGCACTCGTGAATGGGTTCCCGAAAACGATTTAGGTTTCAGATTTGAACTTGTTATTGGAATTTCGCCAATAATTATATTGATGAGTGATGACAGTCTAGTATCTGAAAATATCGCGATTATGGTATAATATGGACGGTGGTCACCTGAACCGAGCTTACCGTGGTTATAGGCGTACGGAGGACCGCTCGTGTATGATATAGAATCTCACAATATGGGATTTCAGTGAGAATCTAAATTCACTCGTGTTCCAATCATCGGCCATAATATTAATTATATTAGGTATGTTCACGATACTCGCAATTTTCTCTGAATCCATCTCAACTTATTCTTACATTTTAATTGTTGTTGGTGTTATTTTTTTCATTTCTCACATCTGTGAATTTGTTTAAATATAATATTTTAAGTATAATATAACAACTATACAAAGTGACAAAATAATGTTGCCACCGAATCCATAACAAACCGATTTTGGATCGTTGTTCTCGAATCCATTAAAACGACGAGTATAACAAACGCCATTCGTCTTGAACGTGTCTTCATGCATCATCTTCTACATGGCTTGAAACGAACTAGCAGTTACCTTAGGATTATATATGACGAACAGTGCGTCAAAGTTTGTTGCGAAATTGACTGTCAAAAGTGCATAAGTATGTCGTATTTTATTTTTATTATATTTATATTCATCTAAATTTATCAAATGTTTCCTACCCATATAGGTAATATTATATGAGTAAAAAGTCGCTAAAAATGCATTAGACAGCCAATGGCCTTTATTTTGAGTCCAATAATAGGTACTATAAAATATTCACGGAATGTGAAAGTTTTGTATACCTCTTCATCTCTTCACGGTACCGTGAAGACGATACTTCATCGATGTCATAATATAAAACAATTAAAAAACCCATTATTAAATATAAAATATTGTTATAATGTATTCTTGAGTTATTAAGTTCATAAAACAATAAATTAAAGTTAATTATGACGGTTGAAAACAGACCTTTTTTAAGGAGTTGAATGGGCAATATTTAAATTCATATGGGTATTCCGTATTGGTGTATAGGTAAGTACATTGCAAATCATCATTAGTGTGCGTGACTTCTTGAACCACTATAAATTAATAGTCGGGTTGACGATTTTTATAAAATAGTATAATAGAGTGCCCATACTTTACACACATTGACGTAGAAAGTTCAAATATATATTGATCCGATACTATACACATAATTTGGGTATGATCTTACTTTTATTTTATATTCCGTGCAGTTTGTATTACGTTACATATTTTATTAGGCAATTAATGTTTATTTTCGCATTTGATTTACAAACATTTAATACGCTAGGTGTTTTATTGATAACAGGTAAATAAATGATTAAATGGATGGATTTATTTCACTATATTTCTTATTATATTGCTAAACTATATTTTTAAAATGTATAACTCACGTAAATGTATGAGCGAGTATATTATATCAACAAGATAGTAGTACCGATCTGATCAAGTAGTTACATACATTATTATACGAGGATTTACATAGAATAGAGGTTACCTTAGTTTTGTATAATTATTTTAGATTCTAGTAGGTTTCGTTGGTTGACTGTAATATTAATATATGATGTATTATACTTAATCGACGGTTAATGCTTTTGCAACCAATATCTCGTTTAAAACAATGTTGTATATAAGAATATTTAGAAGGTATAACAAGAAGGAAATGTTCATATATTAATATTACTATAGTATACTATATTATGTAAAAAAAAAAAATTGTACCTATAATACAAATATAATATTACAGCACATACGTGATGTTTATACCCTGTATGAGCTATGAACATATAAGAATTGACTAAACAAAAAAATTTCAGTCTCTTTTTTCTAATTATTTTTAATAAACTACATAGTACTGCAGAGTATTTCTGTATTTGATAAAATACCTTTTACACATATTTTTAAAATCATCAACAATAATAAAATAATGGTATGTCTATGATTACTTAAGTCCAAAATGTTCAATCCAAACAATATATATAAATACATATATATATATTATATATATGTATATAAATAATAGAAGACTTTTATTATAAGACTTATAATTTTTTTATTTATAAAAGAGAAGTATTCGAGTTATTAAAAAGTATATTATGTTAAACATAATAATCTTTAGAAATTATTTAAAATCAATGTATATACGTATACATGTAATATTTAACCTAGTACTTAATATTATTCGAAGCACGTCTGTAAAATAATTAACAATTTGATTAAGTGGTTGATAACTATTTATTAATATCAAACTAAAATCTTTTTCTAAAAATATAACACTAACTTAATCAAATTAATTTAAAAAAAAAGAAAATAAGATTAAAGAAGTGGATAAGTGGTTACCGCTCTGCTGTATATTAGGTGACGTGTGTATCACTATTATACTCGTATATTATAAAAGGATTAAATTTGAATCCAACGATAATTATCATTGTATACGAAAAACGATTCTGAACGAAGATGATTTGTCATCCTAGAATAGAATCGTCAATATTTGAACTTCAAATCCTAATACAAAAAAAAAGCCTAACTTTGTATTAAATTTTCAAGTATTTTGATTGAGCCAAAATTTTTTTATCGATTTATAGTGATTACTTTTTGAAATACAACCATATAAAAAAATCGATTTTGTCTAAAACTGGTTTTGCGTAAAAATTCCTGTTTTTCTGTGACTTTTTTAGGGTTTTTCCTGACGCTTTTGAAAACTATTGGACATTTTTACTTTTAACCCCCCAATGTACCAACTAGATTCACTTTCATATCACAAACAGGGCTCATTTTTTAAAATCGAAGCACTTTTACTGCTCCAAAACGTGATGACAGACACAAAAAAAAAAAAAAAAAAAATAAAAAAACACACATCCTTGTAAAATCAATATATTCATCACTCCGTTCAGAATCTAAAACATCGTAAGTTTAAAAATAAACATTATTTTTTTGAATTTTAACCACGTCAAAGAATAAAATTTACTAGTAAGTTAAATTTAATATGAGATTGGCTCTGTTCAAATATTGGGTTTTGGAAAAAAAAATAAGATGCACACCATCCATAGGTACTTAATAATATACATTTTTATTGACACATTTTGGTATATCATAGTGCTGGGAAATTATACGTATTTCTTATATTTTATTTCTAATACGGTGATTTATATTTTGACAATTTTCAAACATATTGTATCAAACAAGTGTCAAAGGGGAAATTAGAACAGAAAAAAAAAACTGTTTTCAAATACACTTTACAACGAATTCCTATCGCATACCAGTAGTCACACCCATGTCACATATTATATACTGGCCCCATCGTTCTTTATTAATGAAAATTCAGCCACCACGTACCATGCTGATATCGTGGACTTTAGTCGACATTGTTGACAACTTAATAATCTATATTACGAAATATTATCTTACGTACAAACGATATGCGATGACGCGATATATATGATGATCGTATGCGACGAATTATTATTTTTTGCTAAAATGTTATACACAGTCAACTATGAAATTATGTATGAGAAAACTGCCACGTGATATATTTTAATATTTAATACGTGAACGCTTAAATGAAACCATTTATTATTTATTGCCTTCTTTCATTGATTTAAGTCGCAGTTAATTTTTCGGCGTGGAAGATGCTTGCGATATATTTTCCGCTATGATATCGCCACAACAATTAATATAGGTAATACTAATAACATGATAATATCATCAAGGCCTGGCAAAACTTTATGGTTGATATCGAATATTAAAACCCTAATAATCCAGAAGTATTAATTTTTCATCTTAACTCTTTGAAAAAAGATTTCTACATAATATTGTATGTTTATATTTGAACTTACATTTTGCAATGAAAATAAATAAACCTTTTAAAGTTCTGTTATGTCTAAATAATGTTCATATACGTTAATCATCACTGCTAGCAAGTATTGAATATTGATATAATATAAGTTCTTTGTGCAAATATCATTAAATAATTTATAGCTGTAAATTATACAAGTCTAAGACAAAAATATTAAATAGAAACTATGATCATTTCCTGTTCAGATTGTGACGAATTAGTGCATCATTTTTATTGTAAGTGTATTGGGATAACAATACATTATTAGATTAAGTACAATATAAAATATTATATCACATTTTATTTGTACTAATAATGCACTGGTATAAACGATTATAAAATTTATACCAACGACGTCGTTATAAAATACAATGTGAGATCGAATTATTTACGAAAATATCACAAAATGTAATCCCCACAAGCAGAGGATTTTTATCGTTCGCTTTCATGCGTAACCATTCTAAACGCACCTTCGATGTTGTGTATAATCTATAGTTTTCTGATTTCTATTGAGTTCTATTTGAGTTGTTCGTCTCAAAAGTTACATGGCTTTCAGGAACTTGCTTGTTTTATTTTATTTTTCTTAATATTCAATAAAATTCTTTCGATATCCTCCTGCCACGCAGTGGCGTATTTAGGATTTGGTCCAGGGGGGGGGATATACGTTGGAAAACCATAATTTCCTCGAAGGTGGGAGGGGGTACAACTACCAACATTATTAAACTTACTAGTAAAAAACAACCAATGGGGGGATCTATCCCCTATATCCCCCCCGTAAATGCGCCACTGCTGCCACGCCTCGAAGACAGAAGGGGCGGGCTATGGAAACTGTAGCTTATGATAATATTACGTGACTGGCATATTATGGACTAAAGTATATCGTGATAAATAATTATTAACTTCCCCTTTTCCAAAAACGAATAATTTTAGTAATATATGATCAATGATCATACTTTTAATCGAAATAGTTTTCGAGTGAACTATCAGTAATCAAGAGAACACGGTAGCATTTATCACGAGATAAAAATGTAAATGCTGTACAAGTAGTATACTAAACAGAGTTTCATATAAAAATTATAATAATCCTACAATAAAGCTATTTTTTGTATGATTGTGTTCTTGAAATTTACTAATAATAATAGATTATCATTATTAGTATGGTAATACTGTCCCCTGATTTAAGCTACCTATGATTTGTTATTCCACATTTACTTATAGCAATCCTGAATATATCCATCCCAGGTAATCCTTATGAGACACTTGTTTAGCGATAGGAGAAAAATTAGACCGATACCACGCCACAATGCTTTAACTGTAAAAGTATATAAGAAAAATTATAAATGACGATGACGTTATAATTTGTAGTATAGGTAGTATAATAAATAAATATATGTTAATAAATACTTGAGTTACGCGAAATTATAGTTTTGATTTATTTGTTTTATTAAATACAAAAAAAAAAATTTTAAAATCTTTTATTCACTAATAATCATATTTTTATGAAAACAATTCATTCTAATTAATTATATTATAATAATTTTAAGTACAAAGTGATTCCTAGAGTTATTATTACATAGTAAAACTTAGTAGAAGGACAATCTGGACATAACTATAATGCGTATATAATATATATAAAGAATATATTTACGTCTTCAATTTCTAAACATAAAAATAGGTATAATAATATAAAATTATTGGCATTAATAAATAAATACAATAAAACCGAATTGAAACTCAAAATGGTTGTAATGTATTGTTGCGAATAAAACGTAGAAAATAACTTTGACGATCTGAGTGAACTTATTATTTATTTACGCTAAAACTAATCCAATAATGTAATTAATATTAAAATTTTGTAGTGCCTATTGTAATTCTTAACATAAATCTTATCAATACATTTAATTTAGGTAATGATTGTAATCAATATCTCAAGTACTGTGATTAGAATATTTAGATTGTTCTAAATACCTTCCTATAAATGTCACCACGTCGCCCAATTTTTAAAATTTTGATTTTAAAAGGTTTAAATCGGTAAAAAAAAAAAATTAAGAAATTAAGAAACAAAATAATTTAGGTTGTTTTATCAACTATTTAATAAATAACGAGATGGCAAATGTATCTTATCCGCCGTAGTAAAAAAAAAATAATATAACTTTGAAACTTAAGGATTAGAAATTATACATTTATGTACATATCTCGCCTACCTGATAATATAGGTACTGCTGGCATAATCATAAGATAATCTCACGGACAACGCTAAGCGGAATGACTATAATATACTAACCTGACTAACTCACGACTGATAAACGTAGAGCCTGAGCAATGATAGATTGAGACTTGCAATTTACATGATACATTAGTACATTTAATGTGCAATAAGAAAGCATTTTACAAAATTCACATTTTAAAGTGGTGTTTGCACAATTTTTTGAGATTCAAAATGGTCAATGAAAATTTTTAAGTTTGAACACCGTTAAACTAAATATTTAATAACAAATTAATCAAACTTCGAATCATATTATAAAATTGGCATTTTTATTGGGCAAGCTTTATCAGAGTGCACGGGGTCAGCTAGTATATTAAATATATATAAATGAAAAACCATTAACTGGGATATTGATTTTGTATATTATCTAACTTTGAAACTTAGAGTTGAAACTTAATCCAGTTGAGGCATTTTTTCTCTTTTCAAAATGTCAAAAAGAGTTTAAAGTATGACTCAGCTATAAATCAAATAGGATATTTAACTTTAAAAATTATTAAGTTCATAATAGAGATGTATTACATTTTATTAAATAAGTGCAAGTATCATATTCCGATATATTATCTTAACCACTCATAATGGTCATAAGTAAATACTATAATAAGACCTCTCAATTACATTAAGTACGGGGAAATTATTTAATCATGTGTCTTTCGAACACATTCCTACATGGACAAATATTACATGAAGACCTAAAATTCATAATCTGTTGCTAATTTTTATTATAACTATCATTATTTTTACAGTGAATATAATTAAAATTAACTATATACACATTATAAGGTTAAATAAGGGAAAAAACAATGTATAAAAAAAAAACAATAATAATTCAATAACCAATACAAATCAATAATATTATATAATTCATCAACTTATTTTTGATAGATATTATGTCCTATACTACAATGTAATTATATAATAAATATTAATGTAAACTATTAAAAAGCTTGGATCATAAGAAGTATAAAATAATAATAATTTTAATAATAGAATTATAATACTAAATATTAAATTATATAAGCAGATTTGTCTGAGTAGGTAACCATTTTTTAAGAATTTTCCAATTTAGTACCTGAGTATTATATATAATTTATTTTTTAAAAATAATTACGCAATAAACAGATTACTTGAACAGATAAATCGCCCACTTCAAATTTTCTCATTACGAACAGACCACATATTCATACAGCCAGTGTGACCGTATTAAACTTAATTGAGACGGATCGTCTGGTGGACAAATTATTGCGTTTACGGTTGCAGCAGTCTCCCAATATTCGTGATCGATCGCCTGCAGGCGATCGAGGGTTGTTCCGAACACAAACTGCCATTATGTTAAGTTAAAACTGACTCACACTTGAAACATGCGCCACTGACGCCTTCATAATAATAATAGTAAGATATTATCTAAGTTGGTAATAATAATACGATATCCATATTCCCTATGTTGCACCGCGATGGTAAACCCATAATCATGACACTCCCGCAAAAGTTAGTAATCTCATACATTTCTATGAAATAGTGCTAAAAATTAATTTCTATACGGTTTTAATTAACATGATTATTTTTATAAAACTATCGTTGTGTTATTATGGTACATATTATTCAAAAATATGTTTGAAAATAAAACGACCTGTGATAATACGAACGACTATAATCTCTATATAGTCTATACTCTATAGGGTTACAATGACTGTGGTGCTGTGGAAGACGCCAAAAAAAAAAACATATGAATTTTCGTATATGTATACGAGTTATATTTGTTTTCTATTTAAGGCCATACATTTTTAGACATTCCCACAATAATATTGCAATGATGAGTAAAAATGTAAATTTAGAAGATTACACCATCTTTTATTTTTAGGTAAAAAAGTTATTCGTGTAGAGTGTAAGAGTTTAAATTTAGTCATCAAAATACCTTACGCATAGGTAAGCCTAAGTTATATCTTAAAATGTGTACAAAATTGCGGAACTTGCGAAAACGCAAGCGACTATATTACAAAAAGTATAATATTATATTATTATAATAACATATATACCCATTAAAAAGACGTGACGAGAATATCATCTCAGATGGTGGTGCAGTGATTTAGGGAGAAGGGTTGCATTAAAATGTAGTGTTTGTTCTTCATACTTACGCAACAACATCAGGCGATAGTCAATTAAAATAATAATAATAATAATAATAATAATGGAACAAATTAAACTACCCCATTAAACTAGACACTTTGGTTGTAATTTTAATGCCAAAATCAATCCTCTCTGCACGCTCATATAATATACACACCCTTGTATACTGTGAATATCCAATGTTAGTACACTTATAATGAGCATTATTATTAATGTAACTATTACAATTTACAAATAAGTAATAAATAACAATATACTCTATAAAATATTTAAATTACATTTTTGCTCACAATTTATTCCAACTGTAATTCTTGGTCTGTAAGACTTAAACTATACTTGCGTTTATTTAAATACCTACATAGCAAGCATTTAGATTATTAGAACACACTGATCGTGGAACATTGAAATTTAAATACCATTAAATGGATAGTTTCTGAATTTATTACACATACAAATGAATTATCTCCACTAAGTTATGATTTGTAATCATTATGTGCAATATTGGGAGTGGTTTCCGATGAAAAAATGAATATCCTCGGTGAATTACAAAGGTCAAAAAACATTTTCCAAAAGTTTTCCAAAAAATCGAGAAAAACAAAAAAAAAGTGACGGAAAAACGGCAATTTATACACAAAACCAGTTTTCGACCAAATCGATTTTTTATATAGTTGTAACTCAAAAACTAATCACTGTAAATACTTGAAATTGTCACCAAATATTATTATATTATAATATTAACGTTAACTACATACAGTTAAATTTTCAAGATATTTTGACTTTTTTTTGAGCTATTTATAGACCACTGAAATTTTCGAATTTTGCGACAATTTTTTTTTGAAGGGTCAAAAAAAAATTTTTGGAAAGCCAATAAAACTTGAAAATTTAATACAAGGTTCCTGATGAATTGTTTTAATTGTTTCTTTGCGAATCTGGGGATTGAAGTGTTAGAGCCTCCAGTCATCGAAACGGTGTCAATGGCTAAAGCTTAAATATCAAAGTCGATACCGTCCATAAACGTACAGTACCCTTTACGAAAACGTGCGGAAGACCGGGCGCCCAGTGGCCATTTCTCGTTGGTGGTGTCCAAACTGTTCCAAAATGTATAGTACCTGTCGAGCCGGTGGCACGCACTTGTAATAGAGATCAAATATTGAGGCACACTGGTTTTTAGAAAAACCGACACATGGTGCGCTGTGGTGATTTGCATGTTTTCGTGAAGCGTATAGTAGTGTTTTCATTCAAGTAAATAGTGATAGTGCTGCCAAAACTGGACTCAAGTGATTATTCCAACAACCGTTCATTTGAGCGGAACCGCCAACAGGTCTGGGAAAAGATGATAACTACTTACTTTATAAAATAAATAACTACTTACTTTATAAAATAAATATAAAATATGTTTATTATATTTTAATGAGAAATTTTTAAAGTATATTTGTTTATTATAAATCAAACTAATTAATTGTTAATAATTTCGAGATACCTACTACAATACATTTAATATATTTTTTTACATACGTAATGGTAATATTACCACAATATAATAGGACATGTGTACTTTACAACAATAATAGTTAATATAATCAGAAACACTAAACACATCTACTGCAATTTTAATTTTATATTGTTAGGTATATCTTTTTATATACAATAAAATAAATGAAGAATAATATTATTAAATATTTTATGTTATATCCAATTTAGATTAACATATAACAATAATAATAATAAAAATAATATAATTTATATTATTTGATATTATAGGTACCTCAGTTACGTTAATAGTATGTCTTATTATAATTGTATTGATATCTTATAACTTTAATTATAAATAATACTGGCTAAACAAATTTAAATGTAAACAACTTATATCGTAATCGACCATAACAGAATACTAGAAGTTATAAGATGTAGTGTGAAAACCGAAAATCTAAATATTATGGAACATCAAAAGACATACGCAGAAGAGAAGCCATACCTGTGTGATGTGTGTGATAAATCGTTTGCTAGAAATGATAGTCTAAAATTACACCGTCGGGTTCACACAGGAGAGAAGCCAT
>VUJU01002318.1:0-13707 GCA_009835225.1 Aphis craccivora
AAAAAAAAAAAAAACAAATAAAACATTAATAAAAATGTCAACTAAAACAATACAGGAGATGAAAAACCAATTGTACATGGCTATAATGCTATGTACAGTTAGTTTACTCGCACGCATGCATGCATGTATAAATTTATTGATGTGACGTCCGAATAAAATAATTTCACACATGTATTGAATTACTGCACAACATACCTATAATATAACTATATTAAAACACACGATATTTATTTGGCGAAAAACACTATAGACGTCTAGGTTATCTTTTACCGACAAATTATATGCAAAATATACAAATAAAAATTATTAACACATTTGCAGTGATTGAAATTCTCGAAGATCACTGTTGACCATATTAATTATTAATATTATATATCAGTTGTAGTATAATACACTAGTACACGCGTAATTACGTCGTGGATATAAGCGTGCGCAGCATGGAGGTTTGTCGGGCGGCGTCTGTTGCATAACTATAAAGTAGGTATACCCATCCATAGCTAGTCTATATACAGTATTGAATAAACAGTTTTTTTTCCGCATCAACGATTACCTTTATGTGTATTTTTTTCATTACTACGTAGGCCGAATATATATGTATACAATATATAATATATTATGTATGGTCGTTGGTCGACACTATAATGAAACCAAAATACGTGTAATATACCACAAAGAATCTGTGTACACACCTATACTCCTTAAGCAGTTATGCGAAAAAAAATAACAACGTTGGATTTTGACCAAATACTTAATGTCAATAAAGTATTTATAAATAAACAGAATAGAATAACTCTGTAAATAATATTTAAGTTTAATGTCGAAGTTGAGGAGTTCCGTTACCTATACAACACTATCCTCAGTGGATTGCGGCGTACTCAAAAACATGGTATTTATACAAATAAAAAGAAAATGTTTTTTTTTTTTTTTTTTTTTTAATCATTGTGGCAAACATATCCAAGGGTATTCAATTATTTTTTTTTTTAATTTTGTGTGTTAAAATTCAGTGCAAGTTCAACTTTATAATTTCTTCTAAGGAATAGCATGCACGCACATCGATCGAAAAAAGCAGAGAAATACGACACCATATATTATTACCTACTAACGATAATTCGCTAGTAATGCTATAGTATAATTAATACAATACAATATACATAGAAGGAACATTGTTATTTTCATTTTAAATCGTATAAATAACTAAAAAAACCTAAACTAAAAACCTAACTACGTATTATCTTAAATACTATTACGAACGAGTTGTCGTTTAAAGTGTCCAACAATAGTTGTGATTGATTCGTTTCATATTACTTAAAAGTAATAGGTCGATTTTACTGGAAATTAATGCATAACTTAAATTTTTTAATTTTTCATGATCCAAGCTTATATTCGATGATATTTAAACACTAATTTAGGTTTTAGATTCTTTTTTTTACCTATAACTATAGGTAGCTCTTTAGTGTATAAATAACGTACCTACAGTCAACACATAATATAAGATATTACATTATTATTAGTTTCTATAATATAATATTATATTATATTCAATTACTGGGTGTTGTCATGACTTTTTTTTATGTGATTAACGTAAACATGCACGGTGAGTTATTATTTCTGGAACAATTATAATAATAGTTCTTACTCTGCAAGATTGAAATTGGAATTATGGCCCTTAACTATCTTTTTTAAAAGTGGATACAGATAAACATTGATTATAATTTATAGGTATCATAAACCATTATCATTGATTCCTCAGGTTCATCCTACAACAAAAAATAATTATTTTTATTAAAAAGTATTAACTACCAATTAAAAATTGATTAACTTATATAACAATGACTATTTAAAAATGACGTAAAAAATAACTCCAGAAGAACCCAAATTAATTTTATATATTAAAATATATTATAATATGATATGTTTTCTAAATTTAATATTATACATAGTATATTAATAAATAACGTGCGGAATCTACAAAATGTTTGCTCTCTTGCTAATCCCGGTCATGCGTAACCTATTATACGAAAATTCTGTAGTTATATATTGTATTTGCACAATCATGAGTACTTAATAGGTTGCCAGTGAGTGATAAATTGCTAAATAAATTGTACTTTTTTAAAATTTCCACTCGTTATTAATTGTAATTTGTAAGAGTAAAAACATATTTTATAAATAATTTTGTTTATGGGTGAAACTTATAATTAGTTATTATTGAGGTTATTTATTCATAACATTGGTTTATTCATTGGTTCTAAACATTTTTTTTTATAATCATTTGATGTCTGATTAGTCTACTAAGTAACATCTGAAAACTGAAAATTGCAAATTATTGTAGAATATTAATTTGTTTATGTCACTAATAGGTACTGCCATTTATGACAGTTAAATTACGTATCATCGTAAACGTGATCAGTCTACGTTAAAAAAAAAAATATAGAGAAATAAGTATACGCCTTATTCCCCTCTCCCGTCAATACTACTATCATAAGCTAAAATGCCGGAAGTCACTGGAGAGTGTTTTTTTATTGAGAAACATTTTTCATACATTGCATTTTCTTAAAATTAAAACACTTTGTCTTTGTGCTATATAATCAATTCTTTAATAAATTATCATATTATAATATGTTTTTTCATATGATTTTACCCGAGAAATGTACCCAATGGAATAATTTAATAACTATGGTTGAATTGATTTTTAGTAACATATATTTTATTTGTAAAAGTCAATTTTAAAAAGAACGCTTATAACATTTTGTTTTCAAAGTTTTGCATTACGCTGCACCACTATAATAGTACCCAATGGGTACCTAAGTATATAAGCTAGTACATTGTACATAATATAGTGTAATTCACGCTTACTGTGTATACATCGCATTGTATTAACCGGTAGTACAGCATGTCGGTATGTTTATAGTTTATTCTTATGTTACACCGAGTTGTTCATTAAATCCCATTCAAACATTTCAAACCACCGCCACCAACGCCGCGTAGTATTATAGACAAGTATATTATACGTATTTAAAATATAGGCGCGTCTGTTTTCCGTTTTTATGTGGACATTGACATTTATTGTGTGCGGAGACATACCCGCTGTATACTTATACAATATTAATATAATACGTACTGAAACATAAAATATCGTAACAAAACTATTTAACCATGTGCACGAGTGTTTGTGTATAGTTGTGGTGTATATATAGCTATGGTTAACATCGTAGATAGGTATAGCACTATAGCCTATACAGTAATGCACTATCTATATTTAATGGTAATATTTACTGACACAATGTCGGTCATAATACCATATATTATGATGTATACACGCAGGCGCGGTGCCAGAATTATTTGTTGGCGGGCATTCATTTTTTGTAGAGCAGACTAAATTTCCAACTTTTCAAAATAAAGTTTTTATAACCTGCAGCATGATTTATATGAAAATAGTTTTGGTTTTTCAATTATGAATCGATTTAATATTATATGTAGTCCGCCGCACTTAATCTATATTATATAAATACTTTCAGTAATACACTTTATATTAATATAATACATGAATTATTATGAATTTATGAATATAATATTATATATATTAATATGATACCAACATTATATTGCTAGTATACTGTTCCAGGAACAGTGTTCCCAAATACTTATTTGATAATAGACAATAATAAAATTTAGACTATATAAAAATAATAAAATGAATTGAGAATTGAGATATGAAAAACTAAATACCATATTATAATATCTTGTTACTGTAAAGAGAGGAGAATGATGGGTCTTGGTGGTACGATTTCATCCTTTTTGCTATGTAAAATTGTGCATTTTTGTCACTGATCGTTCTTACAGTGGCATGTCTTAAAGAGATTAAAAGGTGCATTAGTGTGAGAATCTTGTATTATCAACGCAATATCCATGTGTGTGGTGATTCATGTAAATTTAACATTTTTAATAATAACTAGAACATTTTTATGCGTAATTTGTAAGTAGCATTAAAAGATTGTGGCCTAATCTAAAAACGTGAATTCTATGACCGATCCATTCGAAATATTCTAAGTATTTTCTATTATATTCTTCTAGTTATCTTCATAGATGGATAAATTAAAAAAAAAAATTGTATATAATTTATACATATTTGATATTATACTCGTATATTATATTAATGTATAAAATAATTTCAGTAAGTTGATGAATCTCCTTTAACATTTCAGGGATAAGTGGGTACTTGTTTAGAATTTAGATGAAGGGGAAACTGTTGAAAATGTTGCCTAAATTAAAATTCACGTATTTGCTCTAATGTATATACTAATAATACCGCATAAATCTTTAATACGCGTTATCTAGACTGTGCGCAATATATAACTCATAACGGATTACTTGTTATATTAACCATGCGTACATTGAAAATTTTGGCCAACACTGAACGACGGCCTTCGCGCACTTCCGGTTCCTCGGTCATCCGAAGACCGTTTACAATTAAATTGTTGCCCTCGTCATCATTTCTTTATGTATAATACAATATGCTGTCCCACATAATGTATATATTTTTTTATAGGCACCTTTACGCGCACACTGTACATGTTATATTATTGTATTATTATGCGATTCGGTAAGAATTGCAATCCACGCCAAAAAGTAGGTATTCACCACACTGTTGTAGCGGCGCCCATCGTGTATATTAAAATATATTGCGTATGTGTGTGTACAGTTTTCAATGTCGTGTTATAGGCACGGCCAGCCCAGGACGATATTACGAAATAGATTATAATAGTCGACAATATTTATTTTATATGGAAAAATCTTTATAATATGAATAATAATAATAATAATGTATACCTTTGTACCTATCCTTCTTCGTATATATCATATTATTCATTATTATTATGATTAAGTCCACGTCGCATAATGTTATATGTAGGTAAAATTATTGTCTTATTATGCTCATTGTTTATATGTATAATATATACCCAATATTATTATGTATGCCAAACATGCCGCATGAACAGTTTTTTCGCTGTTGTCATCGATATACCGTTCACTGTTCAACATACCTCCTATACCTATCATAATTAGTATAATTATTACGAGTAGGTATGACTATAGTATTTCAAATTTTAATAATTAAATAATATTAATATAGATTATAGGTACGTTTCCTTTTTGAAACATGCTGATACTTTTATTTTTAAATATACCTATTTAGTAGTATATAGAAACAGATAATAATATGGTGTATTAGTAGTGTACATAATCCAAAACTATTTAATGAATGTTACTATACGGAGTGATGAAAATATATTATAAGGAAACATTAAGAAATAAAAAAAAAAATCTGATTAATAATCACATTTTTCTAGATGAAAATATGTTTAATACATATTATTATGATAAAAAATGTAAATTATCAGAAAACCAAGAAGTATTAATTCAAAATAAAAATCAAACGTGTGTGTTTTTATGTTAGTTTTTTTTATGGTTTCGTATATGTTTCAAGTGTCACATGGATTCGTAAAATTAAACTGATTAAATTCGACAATAGCATTTTTGATTAGTTTTTAGTATAGGTACTGTGTATAACTACTATAATAGGTAGGTATACCTACCTATTAATACCTTTACATTTTTAGATATAACTATTGTCTATTTTCGGTCCACTATTACAATTCACTAGTCACATATTTAAATAACTTTCACTACAGTTAGGTACTAGTTGACATTTATATAAGATTTTTCAAATATCATATTATAATAAATTGCTACATAACTATATTAATCTAAACTAAAATAATAGATACGAACATAAACTTAAAACTAAAAAAAAGAATAAGAAATAAAATTAAAATATATCAGAAAAATGTATAGAATGATTTATCATAATATAGTACTTATCACTTATGTATGGCTAAATGCCTATATATAATATATATTCAAATTATTCGTTTTTAAAGATAAATATTTATAATTGTGGTTTTATGTATTTTTTAACAAAATTTAACAAAATTAATTTTTGTTTTGTCACTTTAAAATGATTGATTGTTTTACATACTTTGAATTGTTTAATACATTTTGTTAAACTGAGGATTCTGATATACTTTATAATAGTTAGTTTATTACAAAGAAGACCTAGTCAAAATATTTTTTGAAAGTTGATATACCCGAAATAATTTTTTTAAATTAATTGTTTATTGTTACCTACATAAATGTGTATACTTTAAATCATATTTTTTTATAACATCTCAGGTTTCATTTGTTTTCTTATTTTTCTATTACCATATTTTACTTTTTTTAATCATTATCTTAATAAATTTAAAACATTTTAATAGTACAGCTAGATTGTTGAATAATTTATTTTAGTATAAAAATAAAATAATAATAATTAATATTCATAATTGTATTTAAATAGTTATATTATAATATTATATAGATTTTTACATAGCAAACGATTTTTCAATGTGTATGTTTGACTCAAAGTTAATTGCTTATTATTACCGTAAAAAAGTAATAGGTACAGTAATAATACTAATAAGCGTCGCAAAACTATTTAGTGTTCCTCGAATTATGTTAGTTTAATAAAATATATAATGTATATTAGTTTTTGCAAACGCTGAACAATATTATTGAGATTTCATGATTAAGCAAATTTGTATGATACATAATCAAATATTATTTATTTTTATAGATTGCAGTGGCTGGGATATTCATTATGTCGGTCATGGATTAGATGCGCTACAGCTGGAAAATATTTAACTACCCTAACATTGTTTGTTTTCTTCCAAACGGCATCACAGAGATATTTTTTTTCAACTTTAGAATCGAGAAGTTATAATATACCTAAGGATATAACAAGTGTGTATAATTAATAATACCTAACTAACTAACTTAACTTAACTATACATAGAGCCAACAGTTTCCTAACTGATTAGTGATTGTATAACTATATTTTAATGTATTTTTTGTAACTTAGATTGGCTATGGATTCTCAGTGGATTTGTTCATTTGACATTGTCTACGTACGTTGGATACCGAGGGGGTAAACGCAACAAGAATTCATGGATTGCATTTTTTGGAATCCTGCAAGGAATTTTTGCCGTCTTACTAGCATTGATCAACGCATCCGATCACTACAGTTTTCAACGACCATCAGCTTTAGTTTTAGCCACTTTGGGTAATATAATTATTAATTATTAAATAGACTGAACATAAACCTTCAAAATATTTTATCTAATAGATACGCCACTGTGCGACTCCATTCATGGCACCCATGTAAAGGAACCCTACGTCCCGTTTCACTTGGTGAAAACTTCAGTATTGTTCTTGCTCCAAGTCAGCATGTCTTTGGGAAGCACAGCCCTATTGGCGTT
Source organism: Aphis craccivora (assembly GCA_009835225.1). Classification (NCBI taxonomy): domain Eukaryota; kingdom Metazoa; phylum Arthropoda; class Insecta; order Hemiptera; family Aphididae; genus Aphis; species Aphis craccivora. The sequence goes on from VUJU01002318.1 coordinate 7,353, forward strand.
AGGCCTAGGTCTACTTGATGAATCAGTAACTCCGACCAAAATACCGGCTTGTATAGGTGTGGTCGTCGGTTCATCACTGCTGGGACTCCAAACGGGGTTGATGGTGGGAAAATTTGCATTCCACGTAAGCGCAGACTTCAATTTAGCTGGTGATATCGTGTGGCTCAGTAAGTTTCAAATATATTGTGCCTGCTATAGCTATATAAAAGGTAGGTATATAAAATCTGTTGTTTAATTTAACAGTTATTGGTTTGATTTTGATGGTTGTATCTTTCATCGTGGCCTTATACCCAAGTAGACTGGTCACTAGCCAAGCTTCGACGTTAATACGCAACAGCCCAATTTATAGAAACAACAGATACGGTATATGATACATTGTAATTCAAAGTTTGAATCCAATTCCGGTATTAAATTTTTTACACATTTTAATAGATTTCAGGAGCACGCTTGGAAGAATTTTCAGTAATAAGTTGATTTTATCCAATATTGCCGCCATTGCTTGTGTGTACACAGTATTGATCAATATGTTGTACGAAGAACCTAATTACATGGAATCGGTGTTTTTCGTACCCAAACACACAACAGATGCAACTGATCAAAATACCATAATCATAGGTTTGTAAATACATATGTATATGCATCTAATAACATTAATTCAACAAATTATAGGAAAATTAATCATCTAATCGGTATTAATAATTGTACAATCATTATTTTTTGAAATTTATGAAAAAAAATTGTTTTCTGAAATCGTTTGAGCTTAGTACTGGTTTAAACACGCGATGTAACTATATATTGTAATGTAATAATTGTAATTATTATTATTATTATTGTGCAATTTGTTTGTTTTTAGATTTTTTGAGATATCCTTTGGCAGCAGTTTGCGTGTTTTTATCTGGCGTATTAATATGCATTACACAGCCAAGAGCTACGTTGTTGGCCGCCTGGAACATTGGCATAATTTGTGTTGTGACTATATTAGTTTTCACTAGCATGTTCTTACGGTGTTCCAAAATACAAGTACATAATCAAATAACACATAAGTAAGAATTGGCTTAATAATTAAAAAGAACAATTATCACTTAAAGATTTTTTCCTGTTGTTCAATGTTTATATAGGTCTGATTTAAATGAATTTTGCAATAAGGATTGCAATTGTCCGGACAATATTCCATTTGAACCGGTTTGTTCGTCAAACAGCCATATAGTCTATTACTCACCCTGCCACGCTGGTTGCAGGACTCAGGATCTATATTCCAGACAGGTGGGTCATATAAATAATTAAACAATATTGAAAAAATATAAATAAATAAAAATCTATTCTCAACGCAGGAGTACGTCGGGTGTGCTTGCGTTCAAACCGAATCCGCCAGCAAGCGTGCTTGTTATGATCATAACTGCCACCAAATGAACGTTGGGTATCAATCGATTTCAGTGTTGATTCTGTCACTGTTGGGCACGTGTATAGTTGGCACAATCATTTTATTGCTCAGGTAAAACAATGCAGATTAATTAAATTTTATATATACTTAGGTTGGTGATCCATAAACATGGTTAAATTAATTTGTTTAAGTCAATATTTGTGTCTTAAAAATATTATTATCTGATAATACCATTATCGAATGATATTTTATATACCTGCACATATTAAACCCTTAAACAGGATTTAAATTTTTTATCCTACTGATTGTAACCTTACAATTTTAGAAGCGTAGAACCTGATGACCGCACCACAGCTTTGGGATTTGCAGTAACTTTCATTTGTTTGATGGGACATGTGCCCGGAAAAATACTTTACATATTTGTTGGAAGTACGTATAAAATTATGGATATAAAAACTATTTTTCTATTTTATGTTATTCTAAATTTCTAAGAATTGAATAGGTACATAATTATTATATTAATATTATATTGAATTGTTTATTTTTCAGATTTAACGTGTATTTTGTATGACAGCAATGATCAATGCCGGTTAAATGGCTCGGCAACGTTTTCAACCTACCTTAGTTTGTCTAACATATGTAAGCGTAACCAACCTATAACTGTGGCATGCAAATTGTAAATATTGCTAAAATATTTTAACTTGTATACGTAAACTTGTTCGCAGGTATACTCATGACGTCAGCAGCGCTCTATGCGTGTGTGTGCTTAATGTCAAGGCCATTACGTCCGTATGGAACTTCAGATTCTGCAAAAAAATGTATCGTTAACTCAGTATCGAGTCCGTTGAGTCCGTTAGCACCGCCTGGATTTGAAGAGAGAGCACCCACGCCGACCAGAAAGCCTCCGAAAAGGAGACCGTCTGATTTATCATTTTCTGCGTCAAACACTAATATTGATTTTACCAGGCATACAGACGACTATTCTCCTAGGAGTCCCGGAACAACGCTTAGAGAAGGGGGCGTTTTAACTACATTACTATAATAAACTTTCATTAATCAATGTGAACAGGGAACACACATGAACTACGAAGGAGATATTATGTGATCTGAATATCCAATGGCTCAGATCGATCACTGATACGTATGTATCACGTGTAATATATCAATATAAATAGTTTATAGGTATATAATATATATTATATTATACTCCAGGTGCCTCAGTAAGCGTAAACAAAATCAAAATTAAACATGCCATACTATTTAATTTAAAAATGTACTACGTACCAATCTAGTCTATGACTTAAGCTCTATAATAAAGGATATAATAATTTGGTCCTAACTCTTAATCTATTAAATTTAATAATAAGACTATGCCGGTTCAAAAAAAAAAAAATTATAAGAATAACGGAACTCGTGCTCACTCGATTAAAGTTGTATTAATAGTACGAAAATAATCAAAACTTATTAAAAATTTTAGAGGTATACTTATAATAATATAATAATGAATTAATAACGGTAATATATAATACTTACTCATGTTTCAATTAATAAATTATGAATTTAATTGAATTTAAAGTTATACAATCTGTAATAAATAAGGATTGACATTTGGTTGTAATCACTGCAGGTATTGTGTGGATAAAATACGTATGTTTAATTATAATTTTTTATATATAATAATTTATCACAAATTTTATTTTATTTCAAGTTAATCTCTTATTATAGTTGCAAAATAAATTTGGTATTTTAATTTTTCAATATTAATATGTATCTGTAATTAACCCACTGCCTATAATTTATAATGTATACTCGTAAATATAATTATTGGCTGTATTGTTCAAATCTATCATAAAAATAGTTAATAATATAATTGATAATAACTTTAATTTATTATTAATACTTATGCTAATCAATATGCATTAAATTATAACTTAACATGATTTATCAACAAATATTTTGTTAAAACCAATGTATTAGATACCTACATTTTAAATTTTAAATTTCAAATAACAAAACATTGTTTTCTTAGACAGTTTAGTTTATTAAAAACTACAAGAAATATAATTCTAAAATATTTATTATTGAAAATTTATAATAGTAAAGGCTAAGGTAAGGTTAAGTACCTATTGATTGTTTTATATAATAATTATAAGGATTTATTTACAAATCAAACTATTAAAAATTTAAAACTATTTTAAAAGAATTAATAAAATAATTAATCCTTGCAGTTGATTCTATAATCTAGTTTAATAAGACAAATAGGTAGGTACTTACCTGAAGTTTGAACATCATCATTTTTAACTTTTTATAATACTCATGTGTCATGATAAAATGTATGTTTCAATTTCTGTTCATATTCAAACATATTATGTATAATTAATTATCGTTAATTTTTATCTGTTTTTTAACCATTCTTTGTAAAATAAATAATTAGCTATACCCTAATTTATATAATTGATTTAGATAAAAGAATTGATATATGGTTTTAACTTTTAAGCATCACGTATTCACATTAAGTTCATTTAAGTTCAGTACTTATTCAAAATGTAAGCATAAAGGTAACTAGATAACAGCATTAATCATTATCAATATATTATATAATTATATATAAATTATTTTGCTATGTTAGCATGAGTTTAACTACTTTGTAAATATGATCAAGAAATCAATATTGTTATTAAACCATTAGTTACTCAACATTAGTCTTGTACTCTTGTACCTATAATAATAAGTTTTGAAAAAAAATGGATCATTAGACATTGCAATAATTTAGAAAGTATGAATATTTTCCAAAACCTGTGAATTTTATTAAATTTACATAGATATTTATTAAATATTATATTTTCGTTACATGAGGATTTTCTTACCCAAACATATTATATTTATGTTGTTGATTTTACACAATTCTAGTCAATAGTTTTTTTTCATACCATTTATTATTTTTTTAAAGGGATCAAATTGAATGTTTTAAGTGTTTAGCTTTGACCAAATTAGGCCCTTATTTAATTAATTAATATTATGTGTTAAATGTTAATATATTATACAATATTGAATATATTATAAAAATAGAGTAGGTATTTACTATTATTATTACCTGACTACTGTGTAATTTATTATTAGAGTTCCATTTATTTTTAAAATTGAAATAACCCTGATTTACTACTTATATTTTCAAATTTTTAATATGACACGTGACTTTATTGATGTAATTCACTACACAAGTTATATCATTGTGAATATTTGATGTTTGGTACTTTTGACGTTACAAAATATATACTATTTAGTAATTAAACAATAATATTTATTATTTATCATAATAATATAATTGTAATTATAAATATTTAAATGATCATGTCGACATGACGAAAGTATGAAAAATTAAAAGATAATTTTTTCCCAAAAATAATATTATGCATTATTTTAATAATTTTAGTTTAAGGTTTACCAAAATGTAAATAATAAATTTATAAGATTCATTCTAAATTAAATTTTTTATCAATTACTGTGACGAAAATGTAAATTTAATATTTATGGGTTTATGCTTTATTTATAATGTTTACCTACTCTTGTTATTTTCTTCTTGTTTTAAAATATAAAAATATAATAATAATTTTGTGACATTTTATTTTTATATATATTTATTTTTGTAAAGTATTACTGGTAGTTTTAGATGTATTTAAAAATATATTAGGTATAAAAAAGAATGTTTTGGAATTTATTTTACAATAATAATAATTATTACACGTGTATATTTAGTATTTACCTCATAGCAGGAATCCACTACAACATAATATTATGGTCGAATTATTATTTCATTGATTGACGAGCATTTTTAGTAGATGAAATTTTAAGAACCGCGTTATTTTCTGCAAGTTTAACATAACGATTTGCATGCTATTTTAAAGCGAACGAACGAATTTAAATAAATGGATCTTATTATGACAATATATATTATATAATATATACATTATATAACTACGCGTATATTATTACGGTACCTAGAAAATACCTCAAATATTTATGTAATTTAATTATTGTTATACTACATCCATGCGTGATGCGTTCATGGAATTTGGGACAATTAAAAAATAACTAAATTGATGTTTAGAATTGCTTGATATTTCAATTTAATAAAATAAGAATGTTTACCTAATGTAAATATTTTTAACAAATAAAATATTAATAACTTGAAATATCAATAAATATCAATTACATTTTTCACATGGAACTACCTACTCGTAATAGCAAGTTTCTAAATAATAATAATAATCACAATAATATTAACAACATGTTTTGTTCAAGAATTTGATTAATATTTAGTTAATAAATTATTAGTTTTATATTATTCATTGTCTATAGTATTGTACTGATATAATAAAAGTAAGTTCGTGTTCATAAGATATTTTTAAAAAATGGATGTACCTAAACCATAATTAAAAAAAGTGGGTAAGTGGGTACCGCTCTGCTGTACATTAGGTGCCGCGTAGATCACTATTTTATATTATAGGAGGGTTAAATTTGAATCCAATGATAATTATCATTGTATACAAAAAACGATTCTGAACGGAGATGATTAGTCAGCCTAGGATATAATTTTCAGTGGTTGGTGAAAAAGGTGGTTTATGTTTTAATGGTCTGAATACATCAAAATTTAAGTTATTTTTTAATTATTGTAAGCTAAACTTATGAAAAACCGTGTATTCAATTTTTAACTCTTAGATACTTATACAAAAATTTTTGTGAATTATACCTACAAAATAATTTGCAAATATTCATGCTTTTAACGAATTTTCTTCAATATTTGAACTTTAAATGCTAATAAAAAATTTTCAAGTATTTTGATTGGGCCAAAAAATTCTATTGACATTTCAAAAATATTTTTTCAGAAAAGTTGAAAATTTCAGTTGTCTATAAATAGCTCAAAAAAATTCAAAATATTTTAAAAATTAAATCACGTAAAGAAAACGCAAATCC